>JAXQQM020091254.1:0-40272 GCA_034641835.2 Pinus albicaulis
CTGCTGCCAACGTTGACCACCATAGTTGTAGCATGAGGATTGTACTTCGCCAAAATCACCTTTAAAATAAATATTTTCATTATTATAAAGGATGAGATAACTAAAACATAAACAAATAAATGAGATAATTAGATGAGTTTCTCACCCCATCCCGATGGAACTGATGTAGCAAGGTTCTGATTTTGCCTTTTATCTCATATTTTTTAGGCTCAATCACAACTAAAGAATTTTTTTTCTTGTTTTCTTCAATTTTAAGCTTCTTTATTGATGGATTTGGATTATATTGGTGGACAAAAAAATTGATTTGTTAGTAATATCTTCCTCACCAGCATCTATGGAATTCGATAAGTCTGGTGCCTTCCCCTTATCACCATGTTTATCAAATAAGTGTAATTTTAAATTCATCAACAATTAATTATCATCATATTAATAATAAAATTACTATTGGCATATGTCTAAATTTATATAGAAAATTCATGCTATATCATGGCTAATATAACAAGTTCTAAATTTATAAAAACTTCATCATCTTGGAAGGCCCTTGCAAGAGGCATCTTGAAAAGATCAATATATATTCTGCATATTTTATAGAAACAATACTTTGAAAAGGATTAAGGGATTCATTTTCTCAAGGTTGTTATATCCATAGTGAATATTTCATTTAATTATATGATGCCTAAAAATATCAATTTGAGTTACTCTATAATGTATAAAATGTTACTTATATATATATATATATATATATATATATATATATATATATATTGTGCTTATATTATTTTATGTACAAAAACATTGATGTTTACCTACTAAGAGGTTAGTTCCCTTTGACGTTGATCAACCTGACACAAAATTTTAACCATGATGTATTAGCTTTTTTTCTCAACTTACAATATGTCTAAAAATATATTTTAGAAAATGAAAATGTAACATACAATAGACTTTTCTTACAAGCAAGGTAGAATTGAATGCATACTTCCCCCATAATATCAATATTTTTATTTATTCTTCTCAAATTGTGATCAATGAACAACTCTTCCCGAACAATTATTGATTTAATGGAACATACACGTACACGGTTTCCTTCACATCCTTGAAATATGAAATTGGGTTTCTTATTTGTGGTGACGGGTCGTGTACTATTTATAAACCCTAAAATATTCCATGTTATTTTTGGCCTTCCATCAATATACATAGTTGCACTTTTATTTTCTTCATTGTCTTTTAGTTGTATATAATTTGTGGCCATTCCATATCTTCACATACTTTTGGTATATTGGATTAGTCATACTCAATCATTGTATTTTTAACAGGGTCTGACATACTCCATCAATTTAAGTAGTCCTTCATAACATAAATTTATTCCATCCATGGAAAATAGGCCCAAACCATGTAATGATGATGGGGAAATGTGGTATACCCTTTCATTCACACAAAAATCATATTTTATTTCAATAATATCCCCTAGGGCCCACTATTTCACTAGAAGTTACTACTTGAAGGGCACCTCGACTTCATCTATGCTCTCTTTATCATATGAAAATTACCCCCCTTTAGCGAGAATAGTTTCTATGCATCTATGGAATTTTCTATTAAGATTTTCACCTCCAGTTGATATTCACATGCTAGACGACCTAGCATAAGTTTCATCAATTTATTCTATCCTACCTAAAATTTCACCACTCGAAGAAGATAGATCTGAAAAATACCTGTTTGGTTGAATGTCCTATATCACTCCATCAAATGAGAAAAATTATTAGCGAGTGTCATAAGGGATGTTGAGAAACGTCTTGAGGAAAGCACGATAACATTATAATAGTACAGGTGAGTTACAATTTATTTGCATTTAAACTATTCAAGTGGTATTTACAAACTTGACAACTTGTGAACATATTCATCCTATCCAATGAAATCACTTGATAGCTTGAGAACTCAACTTACTATGATAGCATTTAACAAACCATTACCAAAAATTGCCCACATACTTCGATATGTTGAAGAATGTAACTTGTTTTGGTCTTCATAATTATCATTTGACTAATGGCATGATGTGATTATCATGTATCTATCAAAAGAAGAAAGAAAATGGTTTTGTAAAGCATGATTTTCATTCTTAAGTCAATTTTTCATTAGGTCAAGAATCCATTGAATGATCCTAGGGTTTTACATGAGTCAAGAGTATGTGTCATATTGTAAAATACACTTTCAAGAATTTGTATCAAGGAAATATTTTTTTTTTTGAAATTAGAAATATTTAGAAGGCTCCCAAGAATAAGTCAACTAGCCAAGGAAATGTCAGCCTAGAGAGGGCTATATAAAGCTAGAGACACATAGATATTTTGAAAGTTTGTAAATTGTATTCTACTTATGGTCACACATGTGAATAACCTAGGGTTTAAATGGTTTCCTCAGCTCCAAAATTGTAGGAGGTGTTGCAGGTTTCCTTAGTGAGCACAAAAGGCTAGAAGAGCCATCATCTTGAAGATATCTTGTTTCGCTCACTATGGAGTTATTGTTTCACTACAGTTGGAGGACAAGAAAATATAATCATGAAACATATATCATGAATCATAGTTCTCTATCTATCATCATGTATCCCAAACTAAGTGAGAAACTCAAAATGAGAACATAATGGGTGTTTCTATTATGCTTAGCTGAATCAACATGCCCTTGTCTGTTGGGAAATGTAGCTGTTGAATGAGAGTTTCATTCAACTCCAGTTATCACAATAAATCACTGCCAAATCCATCTATAGATCAAACAAACCAACAAATATATTCCTCATCTAGATGGAAATGCATGCTTCCCGACAAGCCATCATGTAATCTGACTTTGTTGAACTAAGTGCAATTGATCTCTGTTTCCTGTTGTACCAGGAAATTACTACTTATCCTATGTTGAAGATTATCCCCCATGTGCTCTTCCTATCAGATGGACTCCCTGCCCAATCTACATCGATTAATCCTTGAAGCTTCACTCCCTTTATTTGTTTGTACCATATCCCATACTTTGTAGCACCTCTAAGGTATCTCAAGAGATGCTTTCCGGCCTTCCAAAAGAGTTTGGTATGATTAACCATAACTTTCCTAATTTCGTTAACCACATAGCTTATGTCTGGTCGTGTGTTCACCAAATACATGAGTGAACACATAAGCTTCCTATAAACAACAAAATATACTACTTCGCATGAAGTAGCATCCTCCTTCCTTCAGTTTCCTACTATATGAGTCTCCATGGGTTTGTTGCCCTCCATGTGGAACTTCTTGAGGATATCATTGGGATACTTTCCGTGAGATACAAATAGCTCCCCATATCTTCTCCATATTTCTAATTCGAGGAAATATTGCATTAGGGGAATTTTGAAGTCTAAAATGGGCCTCCTAGTAAAAATTTACAACCAAAATAAATTTTATAAGAACCAATATGATTCAAGATGATGATGTCAGCCATGGGGGATGATTCACCATTTTTTAAGTAAAAGGGTAATAAGATTAAAAAATATTAAAATAATAAAACTAATTTTTCAACTCATATTTTAAACTTATCTCCCAATTTTTTTACTCAAATTTCGAGCGAGAGTACTCATTGGATGCAAAAAATTATTTCCTCATCCCAGGAGTACCCATGTGGCATGCTTTCGATGCATCTCGCTACACGAAAAATGAGAAATACATGAAAAATGTGATTGTACATTTTTCATGTATTTCTCATTTTTTGTGTAGTAGGATCCATATAAAGTATGCAACATGGATACTCCTTGGATGAGGAATTAAATTTATCATCCAAAAATTACTTTCACTCTAAATTTGAGTAAAAATGTTGGGAGATAAGTTGAAAATACTAGTTGAAAAAGTAGGTTTTTCTTTTTTCCCTCTACAATTTGAAGATGTAATCAAATCTTATTTTATTGTTTCGAATATTATTTTATAATTTCCTTAGGAGGCCCATTTTAGACCTCAAAACCCCCTTAATGTCAAGAGGTCCATGCCATTCATCTCAAAATATTTTGCAGGACTTGATGAGATGATCATCACCTATCGATATCAGATCATCGACATAAAGTACAATAATCAAAAGCTTACCTTCTACCACAATATGATAAAGGTTCTCATTTCCTTCACTCTTGGTGAAGCCCAACCCATTGAAATAGTTGCTAATCTTGGTGTACCAAGCACGAGGTGCTTTCTTCAACCCATACAATTCTCTCTTGAGTCTGCATAGATGTGGCTCTTTGTTGAATATTTCAAAACGTTTCATCTGCTCAATGTACACCTCTTCTTCAATCGCCCCATTGAGGAAGGTTTCATTTACATCCATATGATGCATTTTTCATCCCATTTGCATTGAGAGTTCAAGGATGGATCTAGTTGATGAGTACCTTATGAATGGTGCAAAGGTTCCATCACAATCTATCCCCTCCATGTGAGAGAACCCTATGGCTAAAAATTTGGCATTGTGCTTCGCCACACTCCCATTTTATACCAGTTTCACCTTGTAGATCAACCTGGATCCAAAAATTAACTTCCCCACTAGTCTTGGTAAAACTACCCATTCATTATTTCTTATAACAGATTCATACTCATCCACCATGGAATCAACCCAGATTTTTTGCTACATTAATTCCTTGAAAGATGATGGTTCTATATGTACACCTTTGCTCATAACAACCATGTATCCATTGTACTACTATGGGGCCCTTCTTTTCCTGCGTTGTGATGTGGGTGCTCCCACATTCTCTCTAGAATCAAGTAACAACTTGTCAGCCTCTCTGGAGAGCTTCCTTCTGTATTGGAATGTATCTGGATGAGTGGGTAATTCCACTCTCTGTACCTCTTCTTGTGGCTCCTCCACATCTCGAGGTTCTTATTTTGGAGCCAAGATCTCCTCAATTACATGGAATTGAATCTCCCTCTCAAAGGAAATTCACATCGCCTTCTCTTCATCGAATTTCACATCTCTTCTAACCATTGTCATCCTATGTGATGGCAAGTACATTCGATAGTTTTGAACTATATCAGTGTACCCCACAAATATCCCTGAATCAGTTGTTGCCTCTAGCTTATTCTTGGTATATTTGGTCACATGGAAATAACCAAATGAACCAAAAAATTTAAAATGTGACACGTCTAGTCCCTTACTTGAAAAATATTCCTCTGGTGTAATCATCCCAAGTATCCAATGATGATTTATATTTTGCACAAATACTATTGTATTTCATGCTTCCAGCCACATATGCAATGATAGGCCCTGATCATGCAACATAGATCGTGATGCTACCACAATAGGTATGTTATTCCTTTATGCAACCCAATTCTATTGTGGGTTATGAGGTGCGATCAATTCTATTTGAGTTCCTTTTGACGCAGAGGAGTTCTTGAATTTGATAGAGAAATATTTTTCTCCATTATCGATCCTCACAACCTTCACCTTCTTCCTTGTATATTTCTCGAAATGTTATTTGAACTCCCAAAATTTGTAGAATGTTTGATCTTTGTTCTGTATGAATAAAATCCAACACTTTCGTAAAAAATCATCTAAAAAAATCACATAACACTTGTGTTTCTTTTTTGGAAGCTATCGAGATTGGTCCACACACGCCTAACTAAACCCTCTCAAGGATCACCTTTGCCCAATTTTCCTTAACGTTAAAGGTCTCTTTGGTATACTTCCCCAATGTACACCCTTTGCATGTATATCTCTATGCAAGTGCCCCCTTTTAAAGTACTATTGAAATATGTTGCATGTTTTTCAAAGCGTCTTGGTGTATATGGGCGAATATCATGTGTCATAACTCACCGATGTATTTTCCCTCCACCTTCTCTCCTTTCATGCTCAAGGAAACATAGTCTTCTACATCTAATTTGTAGAGGTTCTTTACTTGAACAAAAATTTTTTTCGCATGTCCCTTTGATTTTTGAACAAGGAACACCTTTCCTTCACTGAATATGACATTGTAGCGACAATATTCCAACATAGCAACATAAAAGAAATTATTCTTTAAACCAGGAACATACATGAAATATTTTAATGGGAGAGGTTTACATGAATCACTTTTAAAGGTAAGTATACCTATTACAGTAGCCCTATACCACCCATCATCTCCCATCTCGATGTGCCTCTTGAGACCCTTCTCCTCCAAGTTACTGAATATCTCTTTGTTTTTGGTCATATACAACGAAGGTACACTATCTAAGTATGACACATAACCCATAAATGATGACACTTGCATGTGATGAGGGTGAAATCCAACTCAAACTATGAATAAATTGCTTCACCTACTGCTCCTCTTTAGGAATTCTTGTTGGTCTTCTTCTGCGAACACTTTGTTGCATAGTGTCCAAGCTCATGAAAGTGAAAACATTTTACGTTTGAAAATTATCGATTATTGCCTTCCTGACTAGAATCTGATTTGGAATGGGATGCCGTCCCTTTCCCTTTCTTCGTGTTTCTATCCAAGCCATAATTCACCTTATCATCAATATTTGATGAGGATCCATCTTTGGTGTTCTGCTGAATCTCTTCTTCTACCAAGTGAGACCACAATCTCTCCCACTCTCGTAGCTTCTGCCTCCCATTGACCGAGTCCTGGTAGCTATGCCAGCTCTTGGGAAGGCCTATAAGTCCCATGATCACCAAATAATCTTGGTAAAATTTGACCCCAACACTTCAAATTTCATCTCGACATTGATTTAACTTCGTCAAGTATTTTGGAATCATTTCGCCCTTCTCCATCTTAATATTTCTAAGCTTTTCCTTTAGTCCCAACTTCCTGTTGTCACTGCTATTCTGAAACACATCTATTAAGTCCTTCCACATATCATATGGATTTTCATTTCCATGGAGGTTCGATAGAATATGATCTCAAACTCATTCTAACAAAATCCTTCTCGCATTTGCTACATTCTTCTTCCATGCATCAAGAAGTTGAACATCTGTTACTCTGGGTTGGGTAATATCACTATCTATGAATTAATTTATTCCATTTCCTCTAGAACTACCTCAATCATGTCCTTACATGATATGTAATTCTAATTACCCGGAAGGGCATATTCAAGTCTCAAGTCAATGAAAGACATCTTGATCTGTTGCTAGTCCTGAAGAATAAATCTGCAAATTCGATTCACATGTTCAAAACAAAATCTGGTTATTCTCTTCTATAGTGATTCCTTCTCTCATACCATATATAAATATCTAAATATATTCAAATGATATTATAATGTACGAAAAAAAATATGAAATCAATTCTAAAAATTGCGAAAACGAATTTCGATCGCACAATCACATGAACAAGTAAGAGAAATGATTATCAATCAAACAACACAATATATATATGGGGAAAGCCTCAACTAAAAACCCCACTATCTGTACATTTTATAAAGTCAAGAACGTGAAACAATATAATATTATTCCTCTTACTGAGAAACATATTCACTTTATTGATAGTCTCCCTCTAATATTTCTCTTATCTAAGAAATTTTGGTCCAATACTTAACCACTTACTTGCCTCTCGCTAACCAACCTTGCTAAAAAATTCCTCGACTAATTGAGCTCCTATTAATTGGGAAATTCACTTCAATATATTGTGAAATAAATCCAAGGCATATTGATGACCTCATGCATGACTTGTTACAAATTTTCTAATTATACAATTGATAGTTATCTTCCCTTTAACCCCAATCTCAATTTGGCCTTCCTAGAACTAACATGAAACAAAAATTTGTAGTGAATTATTAAGTATTTGATCGATAATTTCATGTTAATTAAATCATATTTAATTCATTGGGCCTATCGCTAGCTCATCTCTCAGCTAGAACTAGCTAAACTGATTTTAAGTCAAATAATTGAGTTAACAAATTACAACTTTAAATAAACTACAATTGGACCCCCTAAAACTTAGAGTGACGACTACATGCCTCCATATTGACTCTCAACTTGAATTGAATGATCTATCTAAGTATTCATGACTCGATTAACACTTACAAGTTTTCATATGACATGGAATTACAATTTAATTCTAATTTAATTAAAGGAAAATTAAATTAGAATCCCCCTTGGGGTGCCATTCTTGTTGCCAATTTCAACATGGCAGAAGAGGGATGTTAGGTTGAAAGCATTATAGTACCATTTAGTGCATGGGGTGCTTTTCAAAAAGCACCATAATGGAGTATTGGTCAGATTCTTGGAAGCATATGATTTAGAGAAAGTGTTAAATGACCTCCACTATGGACCAGCTGGGGGGCACTTCACGGGTAACACTACAATGCACAAAGTCACAGGTGTCGATTCTTATTGGCCCACATTGTTCAAAAATTCTCACACATATTTTTGTAAGTACCCATTTTATTAGAAGTGTGTCAACTGAGGAAAGAATTTAGCCACCCCATTGCATCCTATCATCATGGAAGAGTCATTTCAACAATGGGGTCTAGATGTCATCGATGAGATTTTTCCACACTCATTGAAGTAGCACCACTATATTCTCATCGACATAGATTAATTCATGCAGTGGAAAAAATAATTTAAACTCAAGAAAGTGAACGATCAAGAAGTCATGAACTTCTTCAAGAAAAATATCATGTCCAGGTTTGGCATTCCGACTTCACTCTTTTTTTACAATGCAACATTCTTTTCATTGTTAAGATTAGATGATTTTGCATTGGAAATGGTATTTTATTGAAACATTATGCTAATTAATATCCATAGAGAAAGGGCCTTGTTGAGTCTACCAATAATAACCTTATCCACGTCATTAAGAAGACCATTATCTCTAAACAAAGGAACTGGCACTCTGCTTTTTTGAATGCCTTATGAGATGACCGAGTCACAGCTAAACCTTCTTTAAATATTTCTTGGTACTTCCTAGTGTATAGAAAAGAATCCATACTACCCCCTAACATCTATTTTCCTGCCCATAGAATTTCAAAATAATCATAGGGAAAGCCATTATTACTGGTTCAAAGTAGGATAGATACCCTCCCCAAGATGTAGTAAGAACTTGAAAAAGCTAACAAGAATTTTTCTCTTCACCAGAGTTGTATCAAGAGGTGGTTTGACAAGATGTATGTGGGGAAAAATTAATTCATTGTTGGTGACCTATTCTTGAAGTGGGAAAAATCCCACAAAGACAAAGGAAAACACACTGAGTTCCAAGCGTCGTGGATCAGACCATTCACAGTGCATGAGAATCTTGGCCAAGACACATATTGTCTCCAATATTTAGATGAGAAGATTGAATCTCTTCCTATTAATGGCCAAGATTTAAAACAATATTTTCAATGATGGTATAGGGTTGTGCCCTACTGTATGTACATATTTTGTTTCATTATTTATTTATTTATTTATTTTTATTTTTTTTCATCCATGTAAATAAGCATCATGTCTGAACACATTTTTTGGATTCTTTGTGTGTGGATTAGTTGAAAAGAGCTTTGTGACGCTAAAAAAATTATGTAACCCTTGGTCCTTAATCTTTTATTTGGGTAACTCTTTTGGTCAATAATTTTATGACGGAAAAAGACAATCCTTCCTTAAGGAGAGTTTTGTGTTTAAGCACGATACTTGTGTCTATTTTGGAAACCTTACGTCATAATTTGTTCTTTATGTTTCAATATTTTTTGTGAGCCCTGGTATTGCACCCAAACTTCTGCAACTCTGAGAGGCTACTCAAGTTTAATTAATAACCTAGGGGTTCGTACAAACTTGGAGGTGACAATGATGTATGCACAACATATGAGCTCTACTCATGCCATCATCATCTTAGTTATACAATGAGGTGCTAGTAACTAGGGTTACTCCGGGAAAGGAATCATGTCACAATTCTAAATGAAATCTAAGGATGGAAATAGATCATAACCATCACTTTATTAACAAGGAATGTTAGGTCCCTATATTACTAGTATAGTCCCTTATTATTTTTAGTGTTACCCCCTTATTGTTATTATTGTACCCTTGTAACCCCCATTTTGTTATTATTGTGCCCTTAAATTATTATTGTTAGGTCGGCTAGGATTACATTGTGGCCCACTAGGATTACATTATGGTCCCATGGACTCCTATATATAGAAAGGAGGTTTTGTAAATTGTATCATCCAAGAACTGTTCATTTATGTAATGTATTGGAGGTTTCCCCCTTGAAGTGGCTTATTTCTAAGGCTTTGATATCTTTTTGTTCTATTTTTGGAGCTGGTTACACAACATTTGGTATCAGAGCTTGGGATTCTAGGGTTTCACTGCTCCAAACAGGTCATCGTGGAATTTTCGCTATAACTTTGTTTCTGCAAAGTTTCAGAAGCTAAAATTTTAAGGGTGTGAAGCTGAAATCCTGAGGAATATTTTCTAAAAATTTTAGAGCTTTGTTCGCAATATTTTCGAAGATATCATCTGTGGAAGTTAGGTCTTTTTTCAAGCTCATAAACATGTCATCATGGAATTTTCGCTATAACAAATTTTCTATGAAGTTTCAGAATCTGAAATTCGTATGGTGTGAAGCTGCAATCCTGAGGAAATTCGTCAAAAAATTTCAGATATTTTTTCGCAATATTTTAGGAGATATGATCTGTGGACAGTAGTGCTTTTTCAGGCTCTTGAATTTCATCTCAAAGAGGTGATCGTGGGAAAAGTTCAATAACTCTCTCTCTGGGCAGTGGATTTGAGTGCCGTAAAAAGTGGTCACAAGTAAACGTAATTTAGTTTCTTGGACACCAATTTTAGAGACAAATGACAAAACAGTGACACGTGGCAAGTCCTACAAGTTTGCTCTACTGAACCAGTCCAAAATTAGGTCATTGTGGGAGATTGGACACAACTTTGTCTTGGGGAATCCAAATTAGATCAGACCTGTGGCATTTTAAAGAAGCTTTAGAGGGCTAATATAGGGCTGAATTTTAGATATTTAATATTTTCAATTATATAGATAATTCAATTTCAATATCGAGCTCCTCAAAGCAAGTAAAATGTGTGTATTCTTTTTCCAAATTGCATAAGTCTTGTTTGAAGAATCAAGTTGAATTGATTCCAAGGGAATATTGTAGAATAGGTATCAATATTGGATTCTAAAATGGCACCTAAAAATAATTAAACACCCATTAAGCCTTTAGAAGGCTCTACCATGACTCATGAAGATGAAAAATTGCAACATGATCTATCAAAATTACAAGAGCAAGTGCAACAAATTTCACTCTCGCAAAAAGCAACAAAAAATTAAATGGAAGTTTTGAAGAAAGGCGTGGAAGTGAAGATGGACGGTTTGAAGAAAGGCATGGAAGCTAAGATCGATGAGAAAATGGAAAACATAAAGAATTTTCTAAAATCAGACATGGAAGGTTTGACAAAGTTGATACAAGAAAGGTTTCCTAATGGTGAAAAGATAGTAGAAGAACCTCATGATGAGAACAAAATAAATGTTAATTGTGATTTCATAAACTCTAATGTTGGCGGGAAGAACCACCATATTCCAAAGATGGATATGAGGAAGTTTGACGGAAAGGATCCTGTAACATGGATACTACAGATGGAGCAATATTTTGATCTCCATAACGTGCAAAACACACAAAAGGTACGCATTGCAACTTTACATTTAGAACAAAATACATTTGTATGGTATCGATGGCTTTGTTCCCATAAAAAAATTGTCACTTGGTCAATTTTTACGGAGGAAATGATAGCACATTATGAGGATACAAAGAGCAACACCTTCTTTAGCCAATTGATAAATCTCAAACAAAAGGGTTTAGTGGGGCAGCACATTGAGGACTTCCAAAAATTGAATACAAGGGTAACTGATATTCCAGAGGAACACAGGATTGATCTCTTCATAGGTACTCTAAAGGATAACATCCAACCTGAAGTTCGTGTTTTGGAACCTGATTCATTGGAGACGGCATTCAGGTTGGCAAGAAAAGTTGAATGTAAAATTATGGCGACAAGGAAGCCTACCACTCAATTCTATAAAGAAGGAAGTGTTGCTATGCCTAGATTTCCACAACCTACAAGGTTGACACCACAACAATTGCAAGAAAAAAGAGCAAAAGGGCTTTGCTACAGTTGTGATAGCAAATACACTAAAGGTCATAAGTGTGCTGAGAAGAAATTATTTTACATAGATTGTGAAGAAGAAGAAGAAAATGAACAAGAAGAGGATATACACCAGGAACCACCCATAGAAGAGGAAGAAATGAATCCGACCATATCGTGTAATGCACTAGCAGGAATTACCACTCCTCCAACTCTCAAGATAGAAGGACATATAAAGAAGAAAAGGGTAATAGTGTTGATTGATTCAGGTAGCACCCATAATTTTATTCATTATAAGGTAGCCAAGGAATTAAATTGTTTCCTATACCCAGCACTAGAATGTCAAGTGATGGTTGCAAATGGAGGAACTATAAATTGCTCTGGAAAATGCCATAATATCAAGCTAACCATGGGGGAATATGTATTGACTAGTCCAATGCTTGCCATTCCTATGGGAGGTGCTGATGTTGTACTAGGAGTACAATGGTTACAATCTTTGGGAACGGTAGCTTTTAATTTTTAAGAACTTTTCTTGAAATTTTTTTCAGAAGGAAAGGAAGTCGAATTACGGGGTATTGCAAGGAAGCCGGGAAGGATAATAAGCTCTAATGTCATGACAAAGCTTCTAAAGAAAGAACAACGAGGAATAATTGCACAATTATGCTCACTAGAAGTTCCGACATCAAAATCATCTATTTCTATAGATCTCCAACAAGTCTTGGACAATCATTCCAAGGTGTTTGAAACTCCCAAAGGACTCCCACCTATTCGTGATCATGATCATGCTATTCATTTGATTCCCAGAAGTGTTCCTCCAAACATCAGGCCTTATAGATATCCTTATGTCCAAAAGAGCGAAATTGAACGTATGATTGCAGAAATGTTAGAGGCGGGTATAATTCAACCTAGTCAAAGTTCTTTCTCTGCTCATGTAGTATTGGTACACAAGAAGGATGGATCATGGCGAATGTGTCCGGATTATAGGGAGCTCAATAAGCTCACCATTAAAGACAAATTTCCCATTCCTGTGATTGATGAATCATTGGATGAATTACATGGAGCAATTTATTTTACCAAGTCGGATCTTCGTTCAGGATATCATCAAATTAGAATGAAGACTGAAGATATTCCAAAAACATCATTTCAAACTCATGAGGGTCATTATGAATTTTTGGTCATGCCTTTTGGCCTTACCAATGCACCTTCTACATTTCAAGGGTTGATGAATTCCATTTTCAAACCCTTCCTTAGAAAATGTGTGCTAGTATTTTTTGATGGTATACTAATCTACAGCAGGTCTTGGAAGGATCATGTTGAACATGTTGACAGGGTGCTCAAACTATTGCAGGAGAAACAATTATATGTAAAAACATCCAAATGTTTCTTTGGAGTACAAGAGGTGGAATATCTGGGTCATATTATATCTCACGAGGGTGTTAAAGTAGACCCTAACAAAATTAAAGCCATTAAATAATGGAAAGTCCCCAAGACAATAAAGCAGTTACGAGGATTTCTCGGGTTAATAGGCTATTATCGTGAGTTTCTTAAGAATTATGGGAGAATAGCAGCACCTCTAACAACATTATTGAAGAAAGATGCATTTTCATGGACTCCTGAAGCAACTAAGACCTTTGAACATCTTAAAGAGGCAATGTGCCTAGCACCGGTCTTAGCTACGCCAGACTTCACAAAAACCTTTATTGTGGAATGTGATGCCTCAGGAAATGGAATTGGTGCAGTTTTAATGCAGGAAGGAAGACCCATTGCATTTGAAAGTCGTCCAATCAAAGGAAAGTATTTACAAAAACCTATTTATGAGAAGGAAATGTTAGCAATACTGCATGCACTAAAGAAATGGCGAACTTACCTAATGGGAAGACACTTCAAGGTAAAAACTGATCATGATAGTCTTCAACACTTTTTGGAACAAATAATATCTTCAGAAGAGCAGAAAAAATGGGTCACAAAGATGTTGGGTTATGACTTTGAAATAATCTACAAAAAAAGAAATCTTAATGTTGTTGCAGATGCACTCTCAAGAAAGAATGAAGAGGTGGAAGCATTGCTTTGTGCCATTTCTATTATCCAACCAGATTGGATAACCGAATCAAGAAATTAATGGAAGAAGGACAAATATGTATGGACACTCATTCAAAAGTTGTAGCAAGATCCTAGTACATATGATACATTTAGTTGGAAAAATGATTCCTTATGGTACAAAGATCGCTTATATCTTTGTAAGAATTCCCAACTGAAACAAAATATTCTTCTAGAATTGCACACTTCTCCTTTAGGAGGACACTCAGGATTTTTAAAAACTTACCACAGGGTGAAGAAAGATTTTTTTTGGGATGGCCTTAAATCTGATATTCAAAAGTTTGTGGCGGAATTTTTGGTTTGCCAACAGAATAAAGTTGAGACAATTAAGACCCCGAGACTTCTACAAACTTTATCCATTCCAAGTCAACGTTGGGAGGAGATTTCAATGGATTTTATCACAGGTTTACCTAAGTCCGAAGGAAAGAGTGTCATCATGGTGGTAGTTGATAGACTTACCAAGTATGCACACTTTTGTGCATTATCTCATCTATTTAAAGCAAGTACAGTTGCTACTACATTTGTGGATAGAATTCAAAAGCTACATGGAAGCCCAAGGGTTATTGTGAGCGACAGAGATCCCATTTTTACGAGAAATTTTTGGACGAAGTTATTTTCTTGTTTGGGTACTCAATTAGCTCATAGCTCATCTTATCATCCTCAATCTGATGGTAAAACAGAGATAGTAAATAAATTTTTGGAAGGATATCTTCGTTGTTTTGTATCTGATAAACAAACACAATGGGTCAAGTGGTTACCTCTCGCCGAATGGTGGTATAACACTTCCTTCCATACTGCAGCAAAAATGACCCCATTTATGGCACTTTATGGATATCATCCACCATCCATCACATCATCTTTAAGGGAAAATTCGAAGTTTCAAGCAGTGGAAGATCACATCGAGCATCAACAAGAAGTTCTCCAACTCTTAAAGGATAACCTGAATTTGGCACAAAATCGAATGAAACAACAGGCAGATCAACATCGCAGCTAGAGAAGTTTTGATGTAGGAGATTGGGTATTTTTATGGCTACAAACATACAAACAAATGTCCCTCAAGCAAGCTAAGAAGGATAATAAATTATCGCTAAAGTATTATGGTCCTTACAAGGTGTTGCAAAAGATTGGTACTATGGCATACAAATTGGAGCTTCCTGCTTCTTCGCGAGTACATCCAGTTTTCCATGTTTCGTGCTTAAATAAGGTTATAGGTGAAAATCTTCCAGTTCAAACAATATTGCCAGAACTTGATGAGGAAGGAAAAATCATATTGGAACCGAAAGCGGTCACGGAAACAAGAACTCGACAACTACGAAATCGATCAATTTCAGAGTATCTCATCAAGTGGAAGAACTTACCCACTGAAGATTCTACATGGGAGGATGAGAATTTATACAAAAGCACCCAGAGCTACTCAAGCGTTGAGGACAACACTTTTTTTGAAGGAGAGGGGCATGTTAGGTCCCTATATTACTAGTATAGTCCCTTATTATTGTTAGTGTTACCCCCTTATTGGTATTATTGTACCCTTGTAACCCCAATTTTGTTATTATTATGCCCTTAAATTATTATTGTTAGGTCGGCTAGGATTACATTGTGGCCCACTAGGATAACATTATGGTCCCATGGACTCCTATATATAGAAAGGAGGTTTTGTAAATTGTATCATCCAAGAATTGTTCATTTATGTAATGTATTGGAGGTTGCCCCTTGAAGTGGCTTATTTCGAAGGCATTGATATCTTTTTCTTCTATTTTTGGAGCTGGTTACACAACAAGGAAAGAAAATACTCTAGACCGCACTGATTTATCTAACTACTGTCTAATTTTTCAATAAATAAAGATTCATATTTATGCTAAGGAAAGAAAAGGAAATTTCACTAAGTGGAATTCATAATCTAGGTTACTAGATTGAATTGTAGAAAATGAAACTAATCTAGATCACACATGTTGAATCAATGAATAACTAATTCCTATCTTACTTATGCTTAACTATTGTGTTTAATGATGCATCTTATAATGGACTAATCACACTTTAAAATGGATCTTTTTTGCAACAAAACAAGGAGGTTCTTGGGTTGTCTAAGAGGGTCCTTGGACCAAAGACTTAGGGCTAAAGGTATATTGGTGGCCTTGCTAGGATTATGTGAGGTGGAAGAATTATTTTGAGATGAAGGAGACTGTGTTTGGAACTACTACATGATTTCCTTTATTGGTACAAGATGTCCTAAAAATCTAGAGGAAACAGGTTGTGAGGAGTTGGAGGATACAAATGATGAAAAGAAGGTTTGTAGAGGTGGGGGAAAGGTAGATTATCATACATTAAGGATATTTAACCCCTTCACCAGGATCATATCTCTACAAAAATCATGTCTTAAACGCACAAGGTTTCTCTTGGTGATGTAATGGTGACCTAAAAAATAGGGTTGTAGGTGAATTGGATTGAAGGTGTCTGATGAAGGTTGAAAATTGAAGATAGTGTTGCTAAAGGGGTCCTTCACTACTTCTTTATCCAAACATACAATCAATACATATGTTCATGCATTCATCATTGAATAACTTATCATAAAAATGGTGGAAAAGATGAGTTGAATTTATATAAATATACCTATGCAATTGAAAGATAAATCTACTTCTAAACATACAACATGTTTGTGATAAGAAAAGTAAAAGATATCTAACTTTTCCAAGAAATCATAAACTGAAAATATATCTGGTTTGTGTTGGAATTCCTTCCTCATCAAGCTCCAATGGAAGAGGTAAGTGACAGAGGGTTAGAACACAACTTTAATGTTTTATATCTACCAAACAAGTAATGAAAGAAATCAACTACTAAAACATAAATAAAGGCACATGTACATAGGAGAGACTGAGGCCAATGAATTGGGCCCTAACCCACATGATCATCTCCTTGGAATCAACTCAGTGGAAAAGAAACCAAATGATCATATGTTTTCATAGCCAGTCTTTTACATGAACAACGAAAGTCACAAATTTTTAATAAAAAATCCAAGAGTGCTCTAGGTGGATCCAAAATTTGAATCCTATTGAAATATTTCTCTAGCTACTTATTCTAGAGGGTAGCAACCAACATCTCCCCAAAAAGTACGTCTTTGTTCCCTTGGAAGTCAAGAGAAGTGGTGTTGGGCTCCATTTGATCATTCATTTTATTCGCTTCCTCTGATTTCAAGATGTTGGAGGAGAATCTTGAAGAGATATTGGCTGGCTTTAGGAGTTAAGAATGTGGAAACCTTCCTAAAATTACTCTTTGATATCTACTCTGAGCCTTGATTATGCAATATTTCTCAAAAAATGTCATTATTCACTTCATTTTCCTACATTTAAACCATATTAGTCCTTGAATCATGACAACCCATAATACACCATTGTCACTAAGAAAAACATGAAAAACTGTAATTCAATGTGTGTGAGAGAGAATAATTAAACTAAAAAGGTGACAATTAACTCCTTAGAACATACCTAATTATAGTGCTCATCATCACCCACCTACCAAATGGTTGCTTATCGTCAAAGAAACTTAGTGTTTTTTCTTGATTACTTTTAGAGCCCTTGTGGCTTCTCTAACATCCCAAGGTACCATGGAAGGATTCCATTCAAGTGGGTAAAACCCTGCATTCTTTTATGCCTCTTCCCATTCCTTTTCCTCCTCAGTTTGATATTTTACTTCACCTAGTCCTAGTAGCAAAGGTGGACTAATTTTTAATCCAATCCACTTGATTTTCATTCTTTGCATGTCTCTTTTGTATAAGGGTGTTCTTTCTAGGGGAACTCTCAATATGTCTAGAGTATGATACTCCATGTTTCTTAGACTAAGTGGGAGGCCAATCCATATTGTATGACATGCAATGACACACTCATTTCCTAGTAGTCTAGATATGTCATCATAATGTGCAATTTCTTGTGCCTGGGTGTTTAGATATTAGTCTACAATGCTGGCATCATTGGCATCATTTGGTGGTTGTTTTTAACCCGTCTTGGGCTGATTAGCTTTGACCTGATTTTGAGAGGCCATTTTCCTTCTATCTTCATCACCTTTCTTACCTCCTCTACCATGCATTCTTCATTTTCCATCCAAGAGAATAGGGCCATCAGTTGCATATCTCCCAACCTAGAGTTTAGGTCGTAGATATCTATATAAGTTAGGACAAGATTATGCATGTAGAACTCTGCCAATTTGGCCCTATATTATATACTAGACTAACTCTAGAAATCAATAAATTTCCTAGAATTCTGGAAATGAAATGACCTTTTTTGTGCTAAATTCTTGATTTTCAATTGTAGCCACTACTCTTTCAGATAAATGGCATAAGAGTTGGAAGGATTCCTACATTGTATTTCCTCCATAATTTTTTGTGGATAAATCCCTCTTGGGCGCAAGAGAGATCTCCCTTGTATCCCAATAGATAACTAGAAACAAACAACCATTTGATTATCTCTTTCCCTAAACTATTAGCATTCATGTTATCAAAACTTAAAAAAGAGAGGATAAATGTCTTACCTTTCAACGAGATATTTGATGAAGACCTTTCCTTTTTTCCTGAAGAAGTCCTTCAATGCTAAGAAGAACCTGCAACCAAAAAGATGTAAAGAATCAAAAGCACTTGCAATATATAATAGTCCAAATACCATCTTGACTTAATGATCATGGAGATTGAGAACTTTCATTGTTTGAATGAATCTAAAAATAACACAATGAGACAAATTATCCATATGTATTAATAATATAAAGAGGAATATTACGACCGAGCCTTTATGTCGTACAAATTTCTCCCATATGCCTTTACAATATTCCACCTTGCTTCGACAAGCTTTCCACTCTAGAATGACCATCATAAGATTGTCTTCCGTGAACCCTTCTAAACCACTTAACCCTAAATTTTTAGCTCAATGTATAGGATAAATTGAGGAGGTTTCAGATCCACCAATAGAGGGATGTGATCCTCTCATGAAGGGATTAGGGTTCCTTGATACAAGGGGATAAGTTCCATGATCGGAGGGATATGGCTTGAACTAGCGTGACTCAAAAGGATTTTATTTGGAAGAATATGTGCACAAATATGCATGTAGAAGTTACTTTTCACTGTTACTTTATTTTAAATTGGATGCACATGTTTTAACAGAAAACAAAGCACAAATTTCTGTAGGTAATCTTAGGAATATCCGCGCATGCACAAAAAGTGACCGAAAAAAGTGCGCGACCAATATTTAAGATTATTTAAAGATATTTTTTCTATTTCCTAATACTTGGCTAAGGAATATAAGTGTTTTTATTCTAAGTAAGCATGATTACGGATGGTGATGGATCGATATTGATGGTAAAATGTCATGGTGAAAAAATGATGTGTAACAGATTGCCCCCTAAAGTGTGAATTCTAAGAAAATGTTTCAAGAGATGGAAGTGCTTTATTATCCCAGGGATTGGATCGGAGACATCAGTCAAAATTTTTTAAGAAACATTCAATACAATTATATAATCATAACTAAGGTAGGAATTACCCTACTCAGAGAAAAAATAACTATATGTTATGGTAAAAAAGTGACCTATAATCACATGAATAGTAGACACAGTATGGATGCAATGATCTATTATGAATTAGTCTACCAAAACATGAATACATAACTCCTAATAGCCTGGATGGTTGAAACTAGATCTAGGGTCTTGATTTTTTCTTCTCCAAATAGTACGAATCTAACCATGCTATTGATTGTTTTGAAGTCAAACATGGTAGAAACCACTTGATTACCGGTCAATGAAGAAAAACGTTAAAATGTTTGAGAGAAACCACCAGTAATGAAAATGGATCTCAAATTATCTCAGTAAAATATATGAAGTGTGAATGAATGATTTTCATTTGAACACTCGTATAGTTGTTTGATCGAATGCGAATGATGAAAACCTGTCATCGAAGACAAGAAACCTTTCAGTAAGGCATGCATATTTGAAGGTATTAATAGTATTTCTAGATCAACTTCCTAGATAATGAGCTGAAGTCGATAGGAAGTGATCCCTCATAGGAGTACCTACGACACAAAACCATTATGTCATGTTTTGAAGAAATATTTTTCAAGGGTTGACTAAGGAATGGTCAACACAAATGGAAAGAAATATTTGCAACTAGTGATGAATTGAGATTGAAATTTTTGGTGAACACATAACGAAATTGTAAATGAATTGACAACATTTGACTTAAAGATAATACCCAACACTGACTGAATACTTTTAATGAGGTTTGATTAACGTTAAGGAAAAAGGATTACCCAACCTAGACACGAGTGCGACAAAGTGTCGTGTTCAAGAGTCTCATGCTAATTTTAAAACAAGTATAAAAGATGGATTCTTTTTCTCAAATTTTTTCCCACCATTATTGGAAAGTACCTCATTATTTTTGTCAAGTTGGAGGAGGAGGAAATTTCTTGTTGTGTAAGCTCATCCTAGGGATGAGTCCATCTTAGAAATTTTAATGAAACCTAAGTAGGAGTGGTTCAGTCTCGTTGTTCTTGATGGGTCCTGCACTATTTAATTTTAATGAGTCCAACATACGATTAAGTCAATGTTTTTTCAGTTTTAGGGTGTCAAAAGAAAAACATAAGTAAACTCCATAGTGTTTTTTTCATAAATTTAGACTCTCAAACTTGAAAAAGGATAAAATAATGTAGGAGAGAACTCTATTGACCATGCTTAGTCAACGTATACATTTTTCGTAATTAGTCTAGTTCAGTCTAGAAAAGGGGTAAACTTGTACCGAGCAGATGATTTTTCATTTATTTTAACGAGTTTGAATATTCAAGTGCTCAACAATATTTTTATGTTTAGAGAGTCTGAAAAAGGGCTTAAAATAGGACTCCATGGTTTCTCTTTTTCGTGTTTTCCGAGAGTCTGAAAAAGTGATAAAGTTTATTTTATCATCAAAATGATCCATTTTTAAACACATCCTATTCTCTGTACAGAAAAATAAAAAATTATAATAATCTATTCTCAATTATGGGAAAAATATTTAAAATTTGAACTTCTAAAGGTTGGAATAAATAAAATAATATTATCTTATTCATAAAAACCTATAAAAAGTGGAAACACGAGTAATTTTTACCATTTGATTTCTAGAGAAGTAAAAATGAGTTTTTACCATAGATATTTTGAAGTTGATATTGGAAGGACATGAAAAACATTTCAGGAACCATCAGTTCCACGTATTTAATCCCTACATTATCTTGCATTCTATCTATTTTCTTTTCCATTCTAGCCTTCCATATTATTTTTTTGGAAATAAATTGTTTTTAGAAATCACCCTCTAGGGTATGCAGGTTTTCCTGATCGAACATGCCCATCCTGCCAATTTTTAACAAAAAAATTACCATGCCACCACAGTTTTTATATGCATATCGTGTGGAAAAACACACTATCTATAAATGAAAACCGCGCAGGCTCAGTGGGGTTTTCAAAAAATTGTTTTCTTTCCATCAAAATTGCTCTATTTTTTCCATAAGATTCCTAATGCCTTTTATTGATTGTGTTCAGGAAATTTGAAACAACCATGCTTGAGTGGCGAGAACACGAGCATGAGTCACATTATAATGAGGAAACTGAAAGCCCAAAAATAGTTCAAGTTTTAAATAATTTTGTTCTATACAACGAATGAAGGCCCAAGTATAGCTAATAACCTGGTTGGTAAATTCCTGGGATGTCGAGGAACAATGTTTTATCGTTGGGGATCATAGGCTCATCATTGATGCAAGTATATTTATTTCCTCATCAGTTCACCTCTAAAGGGAAGAGATATTTCTTTGTTTGACACACGACAAAAAGGACAACCCACTGCTTCCTATATAGTGCAATATTGCACTCAGGATTCACAATTGAAATATAGTCAGATTGATATAAAAAATATCAAATGACTTGATCTAAAAATTATTTCAGTCGCAGTCACTAGATTATGTGGCAATGCAACTCCTCATGTGGCCACCAAAGCACATATGAAAATAGATGTTGATTGTTTCAAGGGAACAATATTCAACTGGTGTGAAGAAGTACTAGTCAATATGAAAGGACAACTCACATGAGAAAATAATGATAAGCTAGAAAATTTTGGCTATGGTGTCATTCTTATATCCTTTTCCTTAGAGAGAATCCCACTCCTTGTACCATAGTAGCATTACCGGATCCTACAGGACCGATGGATCCTCACATTTTGTGATGGTTTTCGTTGAGTGCTCGCCATGGTGGCGATGGTAGTCCTATTTTCTGGTATACACCTTAATTTTTCGTATAACTGAGAAGAGAAATATTCATAATTGAGGACTTACCCTATACAGGGGTGGATTTTAGGGGTTACCCTGATACAACACTCCCACATCGAGAATAGTGGGTTGATTCAGGTAAAAATTCTCATTTTGAGTTCTTATATTTTATAATTTTTACTTTATTTTTTATTATCCAATACTTATAATCAAAAACATTTTAACATAGTTGTTGGCCAAGTTGTTGGGCCATGAATACGACCACTTTTTAACACTTATTTCATCCATTTTTACTTTTCTTTATCATAACATTTATTATAATTTATTATATAAATCCATTTTATAATGATTTATGCTCTTATGGATGAATATTATTTCTTCTCCTTTATTTTTAATAAATTGATTATTATTATGCATAATTTTATCAATGATGGTTTACTAATATATTTTGTACCAAAACTCACCACTTTAGCCTCCAAGATATTTGCCAGATTGTAGATTTGATCTCCAAATCATCATCAAATATTCCAACTCAGAAATTTGCTGGAATAAGAAGTGACAGTTTTGCGGTTGAGATTCTGGGAAAATGAAGAAGAATCTGGAAAATCCAAAACATTGGTTTTGTCCAAAACAGACCAAATTAACTTTTCCAAAGAACGGTTTGCCAAAATTCGGCCTGTATTGAGAGAAACACAAGGTTCTTTAAGCACGGTTTTCTCAGATTTTCTGTTGCTGCTGTCCTCCAAATTATCTCAGCTGCAAACCAAAATTCGACTTGCTCTTGTTGAAAGATGGATGGAAATACATTTTCTGGTTGATCAAGTTTTTGGGAAGAATCTAATATCGTTATGAGAGATCATATTTTCTATTTAATTTCTCCTCTTTTTGATTATAAAAGGAGAGCATGTATTATGTATTGGAGAACAATGGATGATTATTGAATTCCTTTTGTAACATTGTAATTCCCTGACTCTCGTGATCAAAGAGCAACTGATGTAAAATATATTCATGTTTGATTAATACAAAGACACGTTATCGTTCCATTTCTCAAGCTCTGAAGCAAAACCCAGCGGCGTTTCACCGGTGGTTGAGGGCCCAACCTTGGTGGATCGATCCACTGTTTGTATCTCTATCTTTTCATTATTTTTGTGAGATAGTTCATATTTTATTTTATTAAAGTTTTCAAGTTAATCGGTTTGTTGTTTAATTGCTTATGGATCTTGGTGTGTTGTGCTAATGAATTGCATCACTGTTCCATTTCAACAAGGATCTTAATTCCCGTATTGTTCATCTTATTATTGTTTACTAAAGCTTTGATGTTCAATATTTAACTCCATTTTCTTGTTGTTCATGTCGATTACTGTTTAACAAAGTTTGTTGTGGGCTTGGTGTTTAATAGAATAGTTGTTTTAAGTTAATATTTGCTGTTCGATTTCAGAGTGTTGATCACTTCCAATTCATTAGCTTCAGATTGCAGAAGGATTGCTTATTTACAGTTTGTTGTTTATGCACATAGCCATTCAATTAGGAATTGTCGTTCATTTCTAATTCTTGATTTTAATAAGAGTTCTTCTTCGTTTACTTTCAACAGCAGTTAGTTCAACTTCGATTTCCTTTTGATTGCTTTAGAGAAGAACTGTCAACTATAGAGAACATTGGTTATTTCTTCCTCGTTCCTAGATTGATTTTCTTGTTCCAGTTTGATTTTAATTTCATCAATTTCTAGAGGAATGAATTATTTCTACTGTATCCTCGATTGATGAATAGGTAAGTTTCAGAGCATTTGAATTTATGTTATTGTAATTTGATTTCTCTTCCAAGCATTTATTTACTTTTGTATTTAGAATATTGTACTACATCTCACACAGCATTGCTCTTGGATAAATTTCCGCCTCAGACTGAGTACACTCTTGAAATAAAAAGTCGTCCCCGGATTGATAATTAATGTAGGATAAATAGGCGTTAAAAAGACACCTTTTATACCTCAACATTTTGGCACCGTTGCCGGGGAGAGTGTATGCCATTTAGAAGGAGTGATGCACATTTGAACTTTTTTTTCTTCTTGGGAAGAATTGGGTATTAAATACGGAAGGTAAGAACCTGCGCACCGAGCAAGGAACATACTTGCTCATAGCTCGCTTCACAGCAGAATTGGGTAAATTTCTTTCTTTAGGTAGGAATGAAGGCTTGTTTTTTTTTTTTTGAATGAATAGAAAAGATAAACAAGAAAAAATTCCTCTGCAAACCTAAAAAATCTAAGGGACCGATGACCCTTGGGAGAACGACCTTTATTGATGAAATTATTAAGAAAATTCAATCTCAGCCATCAGTAGGACCTAGGAAAGTTACTTCCAGATAACCTACTAGTTCCCTTCAGGCCACAGAATCACCATCTATAGCCTTTGCTGAGGTAAATAGCAAAACATAAGAGACTGAGCAAGATTCCCAAGAAATTGAGAATTCTCGCCCAATTTTTTTTTACAAGAAGGGAAGTTGGCTTCTCATACCCTACTATTTATCAACATGCATTTTTGAAATTTGGGTATGTACATACTAGAGGCATTATTTTGGAAATGGCTCCACTGAGAATACTCTTATACATAAGCATATTCGATTTTCAAAGAAGAGTAGATTAGTGGAGAAAATAAAATAAATAAGGAAGTAAACACACTTTTTTTATTATTTTATTTTTGTAAAAATAGTTGTTTTTGTTGCAGCACGCTGTGGAAATCAACATCGGTGATAAATATTTTAATATATTTTTGTATGTAGATGCATTATATTGAAAATAAAAATTCTACAAACGCTCATATCCATTTTTATCATCAATATGGAAAAATTTATTGAATATCATTTTTTTTTGGCTTGCGGGCTTGATGAAATTTCTTAAAACATAGTTGGGACAGTCATGTTTTGGGGGACCAAAATTGAATATTTTTAAAACCTATTTCTATCCTAAGTATCCCTTGATTTCTAATTTCCAACCCAATTTGAATCACTCAATTTGGATTTGAAACGAAAAAGTTAGAACCAAAACATTGACAGGATGTCTAGTAGGCAGCTCAACAACATAGTTGGGACATACAGTTTTTGGAGACCTAAATGACTATATTTCCAAAAAATGTTTCTAAGGTAGATTCCTATATGAATCTAGTTTAAAAATCAATTTTAATCACTCAATTTTGATATCGTATGAGGAATTTATGACCAAAACACTGACTACCTATCATAAATCAGCACGCTTGAAACTATGTTTTCTCGGCTGTTCACTAGCGTATTTGACCCATCAATTCTTCTTGTCTTCAAAATATGTTTCTATTGGATAACAATAAATGAATATAATTTATTCTCCAATTTGAATCGGTTCAATCTGCCATCAAACGATAAATTTATGCTTGAAATATCAACTGTTGGTCTAATCTGGAAAATCGAAAATGACTCTATTATGCAGTTTGTTCTATGCAAATTTGACATATCATAGCATTGAATTTTTAAAATATGTTTCTATTGGAGATAAAAATTTGAATTAGATCTCATTTGGATTTATAATCACTCAAATCAGACAAACATCCAAGAAGGTGTGATTAAAACACTGCTGGTTAGTATCGTCGACGACTGCTCTCCCGCAGGTAACAAATAAAATTTGTTTTATTTTTCCGTTGATTTGTTCTATAGAGTAACTAATGGCTAGTTTTTTGCATAATTTGTGGATTAAGGGAGCCCGTACACCTCTCTTTCTCCATGATTTAATATTTTATTGCAGGTAGACACTCTTTTTTTTT
Source organism: Pinus albicaulis (assembly GCA_034641835.2). Taxonomy (NCBI): domain Eukaryota; kingdom Viridiplantae; phylum Streptophyta; class Pinopsida; order Pinales; family Pinaceae; genus Pinus; species Pinus albicaulis. The sequence goes on from JAXQQM020091254.1 coordinate 26,147, forward strand.
GCAGGTCTTAGGAGAACAAAAAAGGTCAATTTATGGACGAGTAATTCTTGAAAGAAATTTTAGTGAAACAAGGGCATTTCATCCAATTCATTACCTAACAAATTCATAAAAAGAAGAAATGAAAAATTGGTTTCCATTTGAATATTCATGTCACTGCTGCCAAAATATTTTTCAAAAAGATCATTTTTTTCCATTAACAGATTGATATTCCCTTAGGAAATAACATCATAGTTGTTGTAACTTAATAAAGTGTTGTTTCTCTTTTTATTTCTTTTATGGTTTTGTGTTTCAGGTGTTGATCCCCCCAAATTGTAGTTTCTGCTCCATTTGCAATTAAACAATAAGGATCCCACCATGCAAGTTTCAGTTATAGAAGGCAACTCTTCGGCAGCACCAATTTTGTAAAAAATAAAATAAAAATAAAAATTACTTTTTCTTGAAACCTGTACATAAAGTTTGTTTTATTTTACTTTTCTTGTTTTTTTGTATAGAATTTTATTTCTTGAACCATTCTTACTTTGCTTGTTGCGAATTTTTGTTGTTCCTTTCGAAAGGAACAATAGTATTGTTGTGAGTGTTTTCAATGTTCCTTTCCAAAGGAACAACACTTTTGTTGTTCCTTTCGAAAGGAACAGCAATATTCTTGTAAGTTTTTTTGCTGTTCTTTCCCAAAGAAAAAACATTCTTTCTATTCCTTTCGAAAGGAACAACAATATTATGGTGAGTGTTTTTGTTATTCCTTTCCAAAGGAACTGTAGTATTGTTGTAAGCGTTTTTGTTGTTGCTTTCGAAAGGAACAACACTTTTATTGTTCCTTTCCAAAGGAACAACAACATTTTCGCAGATTGTTTTTGTTGTTCCTTTCCACAGGAACAACACTTTTGAGTGCATTTTTCTTGTTTGTGAACAACTTTTTGAGGATTTTTTTGAATTTTTCATGACTTTTTAAAAGGAAAACATACAATTTATGCAAGGATACACAAATTATGGGTTACTGGAATCAGTAAATCAAAATAAATTGTCATTTTTAATAAAAAAATTTGTAGTGATAAGAAAAAGGAAAGGACACAACCATATATATCACTTTGTTGTCTTTATTTTCACTAAAACTAATATGATCGACTATATTATCATGTTGCTTCTTCCCTAAATCTTCATAACTCGCTTTGATTTTTATTTATTGAATAAGAATAAGGGCATACTTTCTCTATTGAGATGTTTAGACTTCTTCCACCATCCCTACTCTTAAGGAGTGTTGAGCCATCCTCTATACATAAATAAGGAAGTGCTACATGAAAAAAGAATAAAAAAATATCTATATGATTACTAACAGTTCTATGATATGGTAGATGTAGGATAGGGGGTCTCACCAAGAGCCAACCTACCATGATCATAAGGGAGTAGTGAAGTGGAATTCCCATTATGGCCACCACACCAGGGATATGATCCAATGGACAACTCAGAAAAATAAAAAGTCCTTGGAATAGGAGGTCTCATCATGAGCTGACCTGCCCACCTTTCACTCATTCCTGGTGAATGGCATTGTGATTCATCTGGTTCCCAAGCCAGCATAGTGGCCTCCATCATGACATCACACAACACTTCCTTGGGCATAAATAAAGGATAATGGTTCCAAGGGTGAGAAAGCAACTTTTCAAGGTTATAGACACTTGTGGGCAACAGAGCTCTGCTGATGGTATTTGAGTCATATTTTTCACAAATCAATAGTAATGATAAACCCTTTTCGTATATCTTTATCTAATATCAAATGAGAGTATTCCCATAAACCCTTTGTTCAGAACCGCTTATGCATGAAATTTATTTATAAATTGATCATAATGGTTTATGTGGATAATGACCACATAAGTATTTTTTCATCAGCTGTCCTTTTCCCTTATTTTCGAATCATTACATAAACATTTCCATATCTACTCACGATTTCAAAATATGCATTGATTTCAGTAATGGGATAATTTGTTGATCATATCATAAGTATGTATCTCTTTCCATGTTGTATAATTGCTGTGCAATATGCTGCCATTTTTCCACAATATTCATACTGCATTTCCACAGAATTTCTACTGATTGAACTTTTTGCATGCATGTTATCTGTTGCCATTCAAAACTAAAACTGTGGATTCAAGAAAATTGCATACAGAATTGTGATTTGTTTACAGGTGAAAAACAAATATGGGGGGAAATTCTATTCGCAGCACGACCACACTATTGGAACTAACAGCAAAGGCTCGCGAATGCGCACAATTCTTCAAACATGATGTGCTTGCATGGGTTCCACCTTTTGCATCACTTCCAGTATCCGCTCAGCCTACATCAGCTTCAACAAAGGCCATTCCCTACTTGTCATTCCACATTTTTTCAGAGGTAACACTTGAGATAAAATAACATAATTTTCTAATTTATTATGAATTTAGGAGAATTTCATGAAAATCCATTGAGGATTATTTATCATAATTCATTCCACATCTTTACCACTTCCCATTTTTTTTAGACATGTCTCATCTTTCAGTTTGGGGGAGTGTTGATTTCCTTCATTTCTTTCTTATTACCATGTTAGTAATATTCTTTATCATCCATTGATATTCTTATTCATTCTCAACACCTCCCTTATTCCATGTTGTTTTACACCAAGCATAGATTTCAATAGATTGTAGCAACCGCCTCTCTTTTTTTTCTAGCATCGCATGAGGACATGCTAATTCTTCAGTTTGAGGGGGGAATTGCTACACATGATGGATGATTTCTACTCTCTTTCTCGTTTAAGGCATACAATTTCATTTTTATACAGTGCATAAATTGATTTGCATATATCTTTAAAACTATGAACTGAATTCCTGTGATTTCTGGATAAAAAAGAGGTATCATTAATATACACAAACCCAGATAATTTCACGCTAAATTAGTTCATAAAATTTCAAAAATTATGCACTATCACCTACAACCATTTTTTTTATATCTCATGATCCGTGCATCAAAACGATCTGATTTTTGAGAAAATGGTTAATGAAGTTTGTTGTTACTTATGTCACATTTTTCTTCAACTTCATATACATATAGTTGAACATCAACTGTAAAAATTGTTATGCCTTTATCAAAATTACTAAAATTGAATATTCATTATTTGAGGAAAAATTCATTTGTTCCATCCATTTCATGAGTTGGGATGAACAATTTTCTTTGCTTGGTTAACACATGAGTTTTATCTTTGGGTTGCATGAGGACATGCAATATATTTAGTTCTGGGTTGCATGAGGACATGAAATATATTCAGTTTGGGGTTATGTTAGGCCGTGAATATGACCACTTTTTAACACTTATTTCATCCATTTTTACTCTTCTTTATCATATCATTTATTATAATTTATTATATAAATTCATTTTATAATGATTTATGCTCTTATGGATGAATATTATTTCTTCTCCTTTATTTTTAATAAATTGATGATTATTATGCATAATTTTATCAATGATGGTTTATCAATATATTTTGTACCAACACTCACCACTTTAGCATCCAATATATTTGCCAGATTGTAGATTTGATCTCCAAATCATCATCAAATATTCCAACTCAGAAATTCGCTAGAATAAGAAGTGACAGTTTTGCGGTTGCGATTCTGGGCAAATGAAGAAGAATCTAGAAAATCTGGAACATGGGTTTTGTCCAGAACAGACCAAATTAACTTTTGAAGAAAATGGTTTGCCCAAATTCGGCCAGTATTGAGAAAAAAAAAATAGGTTCTTTGAGCATGATTTTCTCAGATTTTCTGTTGCGGTCGTCCTCCAAATTATCTCAGCTGCAAACCCAAATTCGACTTGCTCTTGTTGAAAGATGGATGGAAATATATTTTCTGGTTGATCAAGTTATTCGCAATAATCTAATATTGTTATGAGAGATCATGTTTTCTATTTAATTTCTCCTCTTTCTGATTATAAAAGGAGAGCAGGTATTATGTATTGGAGAGCAATGGATGGTTATTGAATTCCTTTTATAACACTGTAATTCCTTGACTCTCGTGATCAAAGAGTAACTGATGTAAAAGCTATTCATGTTTGATTAATACAAAGACACTTTCTCTTTCCATTTCTCAAGCTCTGAGGTAAAACCCAAGGGCATTTCACCGGTGGTTGAGGGCTTGACCCTGGTGGATTGATCTGCTGTTTGTATCTCTATATTTTCATTATTTTTGTGAGATAGTTCATATTTTATTTTATTACAGTTTGCAAGTTAATCGATTTGTTGTTTAATTTCTTATGGATCTTGGTGTGTTACGTTAATGAATTGCATCACTGTTCCATTTCAACAAGGATCTTAATTCCTGTATTATCCATCTTGTTATTGTTTACTAAAGCTTTGATGTTCAATATTTAACTCCATTTTCTTATTGTTCATGTCGATTACTGTTTAACAATGTTTGCTGTGGGCTTGGTGTTTAATAGAATTGTTGTTTTAAGTTAATATTTGTTGTTCGATTTCAGAGTGCTAATCACTTTCGATTCATTAGCTTCATATTGTAGAAATATTGTTTATTTATAGTTTGTTGTTTATGCACATAGCCATTCAATTACAGATTGTTGTTCATTTCTAATTCTTGATTTTAACAAGAGTTCTTCTTTGTTTACTTTCAACAGTAGTTAGCTCAATTTTGATTTCCCTTTGATTTCTTGAGAGCAGGACTGTCAACTGTAGAGAACATTGGTTATTGCTTCCTCATTACCATATTGATTGTCTTGTTCCAGTTTGATTTTAATTGCATCAATTTCTAGAGGAATGAGTTATTGCTACTGTATCCTCGATTGATGAATAGTTAAGTTTAAGATCATTTGAATTTATGTTATTGTAATTAGATTTCTCTTCCAAGCATTTGTTTACTTTTGTATTTAGAATATTGTGCTACATCTCACACAGCATTTCTCTTCGATAAATTGCCTCCTCAAACCGAGTACACTCTTGAAATAAAAATTCGTTCCCGGATTTATAATTAATGTAGGATAAATAGGCGTTAAAAAGACACCTTTTATACCTCAACACCAGTATGACCAGAAATTCTTCGTCATTTTCATAGGCAGGGAGCACAACCTATCGCAGCAGATCCACCACAGAATGATGTTGTTGAGGTCCTCACAAAGTTGGAACAAAATCTGGAGAGGTTGACCATAGATATCTTAGAGACTTGGACAAATGATTTGCCTCTCCGATACCAGAGGCATGTGACTGGGGTTCCTAGTCTGTTTAGGTGATACCTGCACCGAGTGGCATGTGCTATACTCTACTATCATGATCATCATCATGGATAGTTGATGGTCATTTTAGATGACATTTTTTTTTCTTGTATGAGTATATTTAGATCATAAGTTGTTTAAGACCTATGATCCTAGATGATTTATACTTTTTGACACACTATGATGAACAAATATTTTAACGTAATAATGATTACTACTTTTGGTATCTGAATATCTTGTTCAATATGGATTGAATATTGTTTTGAGTTATGTTCAACGTTGCAAATGTATATTTAAAACTTGATTAGCCAATGCATTAAGTAACGTGTTTAAATTTATTGAAATGTGTTGATATTGAATGTAATTAAATTGTCTTTCTAAGAGACGAATCCTTAAAAACATTATTAACAATAATAGACTTATGATTGCATAAACACCGTTAAAATGTAATACAATGAATAGTCAATCTAACCTAACAATCATGTGTCGAATGCCAAATGAAATGGCATCAGATAATAGCTTAATGACTGCGCTATATTCTGCAGTATTGTTCATTGTTTGACTGAGGAAAACCCCATGAATATAAATTAACTCATCAGTGGGTGAATAGATAAACCAAGCAATGAAAGATAGCTTTTGTGTACTACGACACATGTCGTTAGGAAATCAAATGTAAGTCTGAGGGAATGCTGACATCTGCGATATCAAGAGTAATCAAAATAAGTATAAAAGTAGTAGAAACTCGCCAAGAAAAATAACTAATCTAAGGCACACTTTTCCTAAAAATGTGACTAATGTACAGTGAAGATCTCCACAAGATAAATCATGCATAATATCTATTTAGAAAAACACAATTTCTAGGCTTACATAAACATAGATGGTCATAATGAACTAATTCATAGGCCCATTTTGCAAGCACACGCTTAACAATGTAAGGGCCATGCCACATTGGTTCAAATTTACTAACGCCTAGCTTATCGTGATCTTGATCATATACTAAGACTAGGTCACCTTCTAAATAGAAACAAGGGTTAACACTTGATCATATTGTGCCTTAACACATTTTTTTATGAGCTTCAGCAACTAATGCATCGGTGCAGCCAATATCATCTATCTGTGCCAAGTATAAGAAGCGCTCTTCCTCTTAAGAGGTAGTTGGTAATAACTCAATGGCTAGTTTTAGCGAAAAAATTTCACATTCAATGGGTAATATAGCTTCAAAACTGTAAACGAGTTGAAGAGTAAACCTTGTAGATTTTTTTGCGGAGGTACGGTATACCCACAATACTGAAAAAACATTGTCTGCCAATTTGATTTATGACTTCCTACAATCCATTTAATCATATTGGTTAAAACTTTTTTTATAGCCTCATCTTGGCCATTTTCCTGTGGGTAATACGGTGTGGAATTATCATGGCCTAGGCCGACCTGGGTGGAAATTTTAGTCATAATAATGTTTCGAAAGTGGCTACCGTGATCCGTAATTATGGATTGAGAGACAGTGAACCTATAAATCACATGATTGAATATGAAAATAGCTACAGTTTCATTGTCAGGCTTAATTGTAGGCATTGTCTCAGCCCATTTGGTAAAATAATCTACAGCAAGAATAATATACCCATGCCTCTCGGCTAAGTGAGGGTTACATTTAATGAAATCGACAACCCTTTTGAAAATGTTCTAACAAGTATGTTCGAGTGAAGAAGAACAAGAGGTGCAGACATATTTCGATCAAAAAATTGACAATTGCGTCATTTTTTGACCACAAGTATATAATATTTGTAGAGTGATGGCTAGAAATAGTCAACGTCCAATATCTTTTGGGTTGTGGAAAACCTAGACATATGACCACCACATACTCCCGAATGGAAATCATTTAAAACTATTTCAACATCTTCATGATTTAAACAATGTTGAAACAAAAAATCGACAACACGATGGTAAAGAGTGTCGCCAACAATATTTTATTGTTGAGACAGGTATCGAATCTTACGTAGATCAGAGCATGAAAGTTCAGACCAAAAAGTTCAGGTTTGAATATATATAATGATATATCCATACCAAGGATAGAATGTGATGATCAGAAGCATAGATTCATCGAGAAGATGGTCTTCTGCCACAGTTTCAGATTCAGTGTAGGGAAATTCACACATAACTTCAGCAAATACTAGCAATTTCTTAGATTTGGATTTTTCCAATTTCAAATCGAACTCTTGCAGGATAACTATCCACTTCAAGTATTTGACCCCGAGTATTTTTTTAGTCAAAATGCACATCATAGTTTTGCAGTCAGATATCACGATTTTTTTGCATAACAATATGTATTGATGGAATCTTTGGACAGCTTGAACGGATGCTCAGGCCGATTTCTCCACATGTGTATACTTGATCTCGGTTGAAGTAAGGTTCTGAATTAATTAATAAATCACATTTTCATTGTTGGATTCATCCTCTTGAACTAAGACCATTTCAATGGTGGAATCAGATGCATCTAAATAAAAAAATTAATCTCGGTGATAATCAGGTGGATGCAACAACGATGCATGGGTAAACACATGCTTAAGTGCATCAAAATATTTATCAGCAAGATCATCCAAAAGAAAAGGAACATCTTGTTTTAATAAATGATTGAAACCTTTAGTTAGCTCAACATAGTTACAAATAAAATGATGTAGAAATTTTTCTTTCCCTTTAAAACTCTGGAGTTGGTGAAGAGTAGAAGGAGAAGGTAAATTGACAAAGGCCTCAACCTTCAAAGGGTCAACATGAATGCCTTATTTACAAACAATGAAACCAGGAAATCGTCCTAATTGTACACAAAATACACATTTATCTGGATTAAAATGAATATTGTAATGCCTACATAACATAAAAAAGACACGTAAATGTGTAGGATGATCTTGCATGTGCATAAAATGAGAAGGTAAGTCATTCAAGTGGGATTGCACAATATGTTTGATGACGTGAAATGCATAAGACATAGATCGTTGAATAGTGGCACCAACATTTTTCAATCCAAAAGATAATTTATAAAATGAAAATCCCCCCCATGGATAGATAAAGGTTGTTTTTGGCTGATCAAGAGGGAGTATGTTTATTTGATTGTAACCAAAAACTCCATCCATAAATGAAAATATTTCATTTTCAACACAATAATCAACAATTTGGTCAATCTAAGGGGTGGGATAATTGACTTTGGGAAAAGATTTGTTAATAACCATATAATTGACACATACTCTGATAATCATTTTTTCTTGGTCACTCAGACTATGTTGGATACCCAATTTGTCAATGGAATGGGATAAATGAATCACGTGCGAAGTAGTTTTTCAACTTCAGCTTTAATAGCAAAAATGTTTTGTGGATGTATTGGGCGTAATCTTTGTCAAATAGGTTTAGCATCCGGGTATGTATTAATTTTGTGAATTACAATATTAGAATTAATTCCTGAAATTTCTTCATTAGACCAGTAGACTATGTCACAGAATTACAAAAATAGGGATTTGTACATGATGATTTCTTCAATTGAGCATAAAGCACCAATATGAATTTTTTCAGTTATTTTTGGTTTGATTGATATGTTGATTGGAATTGTTGCAGAAATTTTCCCTAAATTTCTCTCAAAATATGAATGAAGGACTGACATAAGATTTTGAGGTTCTTTAACATATTCAATTGGAAATATCGTTGAAAATTAATTTTCAACTCTATCAAGGTCTGGTAGAAAAAATTATCGATAGTGATGATCGTCCCAAGGTAATTTTTCCAATGATAAAATTTCCTAAATATTTTCATCACTTGGAAATATGTGTTGAACATGATCAGAAAAAGAAGTTGTGGTTAAACCTAGCAGAGAATAAGACTCATCACTGACCACATTCACTTGATCACTATTGGTTGATGAAATGTCAGCAAGCTATTTCACCGTTACATATGCCAATTCATATGGACTCAAAGGCATTTCATTACCATAGTAGTCAAATTCAAATTCTGAAGGCACAATCCATGTGTCATAAAATGGCATTGTGCTTTATGTAATCATATTGATATTGGAAATAGTATGAGGAACATTACAAGGAGGCATAGAGAAAGTTCCTGTAAGATCGGAATCCTTAACTAGTCCTACCCCAATAACTTCATAAGGGATAACTGACTTTGCAACATATGGGATACTATCAATAGAGGCAGGATCAGAAGTGTAGTAAGTAAAGTGATTGATTTTCGAAATATTTCCTTTATTAGGAAACATAATTATTCGAAATAGTGATGAAACGACAACAGTCATAGCATAATACCAACTCCAACATAAAAGAAGGTTGTAGTCAAGAGGGGCATTAACGACTTCCACCTCAAGCATAACAGTTTTTCCTTCTACCTCTATGGGTAAATCCTAGAGTGTTCCAAATGGAAAAAAACCTTTTCCATCAAACAACTTCACAATTTTGGGTGATTTATTGATTGGTGGAGAATCAAGAGTTTTCCAACAAGTTAAGGAGATAATGCATGTAGATGCTCCCTCATCAATCACTGTGTGAAAAAATTGCCTAGATTCTACTAAAATAGGTATTTGAAAAGACATTTGGTGCGAGAGTCGAGGTACATGTTCTTGAGATCAAAGATGAGAAGATTATAATATTGAGGGTCAATCACTCCAATAATTGATAATAATGATATCCTTTGAGCATGACAAGGTTGCAACACTTCAAGGGCCAACATTGTTGAAGGTGACATGGCCAGATATTCAACAATGTTGTAGTTCTGAGTGGCTCTTGCATGTGGATTAAAAGCTGATTTTCGAAGTATCTCTTTGGAAGATGGTTTAATTACTAAATCAGGGTTTGGTTTCTCGATTTTTTATGTTTTGGAAATAGGAGGAGTTGATACTCGAGGTTAGCTAGATGATCTAGTTTTGTTTCCAGTTACTAGACTCTTAGGTCCATAATATTGAGATCAAATTGCAACCATGAATTGAGACATCATTAGGCTATCCACAGATGAATTGGAAGAATATCCCATCATTTTTCTGTCTTTTTATGGAAAGAGATCTTTAATAACAGCAGGTGTGGGTGAAACTTTGACAAATTTAGATATGGTGTAATGCGGAAAATATTTTTTATAGTTATCCTCATCAAAAATAAGATAGTGGTAACAAGGTTTCCTTTTTTCATCAGATGGTTCAGTTTTTTCTTCTTTCTCTTTTGGATAATTGTCTTGTCTGCTTTTACCCTTCCCCTTCTTCTTACTGTTGGATTATTTGGTTTTGGTAGTAGACGATTCTACAACATGGATTTCGGAAAAATTTTCTAGAGAAGAGTCTCCTTTGGGTGAATGAGGTAAAGTTATAATTGGAGTAGTGGATTTCGATGGCTTATTTTTAAACTTTCATGTTCTATCTATATTGATTACACCATATGCGACATGAGAGTCGAAAGAAGTTGTAGTAAGTTGACCTGGACTAGGTAAATCAAGAATTGTTTCATACAAAGTAGCAGACTCTGTGTAGACAAGGTCTAGATACTAGGCTTGAGTGATAACCTTTTCTTTTGCTACAATGCCTCCTTTAGATACATATTCAGAAATCTTAAGGAGTAATGTTTGATAAACCATTCAATAAAAATTGTATCCAGGATGAAACCTTTGACTAAACGACATCTACGTCGCCATTCGTGTATGTGTTCTGAAATGTACGTAGATGTAATTTTTTTAATTGAAGTCAAAATTTTTGTGCCATTATCATAAAATATTGGTAACTAAAAATGAGTATGGAAAGTAGTTTCTAAGGCATTGAAATTGTTGAAAGAGCCTTGTGGTAACTCAATGTACCACTTCACGGCTAAGCTATTCAAAGTTATTTTAAAAATTATTAAACGAATGGAATCATTGATCAAAGAGTTGCATGCACACCACAAAAGATAATTCATAACATGGTTTGAGGGGTCCTCTCCTAGTTTTCCTTCAAAATTTGGAATGTCAATGGGAAAATTAGTAGGCATGGATGGCCAAAAGAAAAGATTGTAAATCGAGTAATTCGTTAGCTGAGACAATTCTGGTAAATCTAAAGTTTCTATGAAAGGTAACCGCTTGTTAGGGCCTTGCTGAGAAAATTGATAACCCTGAGGGACAATTCCAGTACCTAGAGGAGGGTATCTTGGAAAACTTGGAATAGCTTGAGCGGTTGGAATTGTCACAGCTCCAAGATATCCAGGGGTAGCCATACTGAATTGAGTAAGTATCTGAAATTTATAACCAGGGTATGGTTGGCTCTGGAAAGATGGATTTTGTCTCAATTTTACATATTGCAATTGGAAATTAGATGGTTGTCCTTGAACAAATTAACCTTGAAGAGGTTGACCTATCAAGGGTTGTCCCTGAAGAGTTTGACATATAAAAGGTTTCCCTTGAACAGGTTGACCTACAAAGGTTTTCCCTTGAGTAGGTTCACCTACAAAAGGTTTACTTGTTTACATAGTTGTTGTGCTAGGTTGTCCCAAATATGCTTGAGGAATCAACTAGACTGTACAACCTATTTTATGGGTAGTAGTCCGAGGAATAGTTTGTGTAACGGTTGGCATTGACATTTGAAGGGTTGTAGAAATAGAAACTTGGGGAACTCTTGGGATGGGTGTACCTGGTTTTTGAACAAATGTTTGCACCGAAAAATGGATAGGAGTACTAGGAGTACTCAAAAATTCTTGTTGACTACCTGGCACCGATGCCTTTGGGGTAATTTGAAGTGAACCTTGAATAAGTTGCTGGACTTGGGTGTAACCAAATTGTCCATGTGGCTGAGCAGGTTGATTATAAGTCATTTGTGGGGTAGGTCGCAAATATTGTTTATTAAATGAGGGGTTACACATAATATTTTTCCCTTGATAAGGAGTTCCCATTGAGGGTTGTGATGCATAGGGTTGACCATAACTATTTTGAAGCATTGGACTGTAAGGTTGATAATTAGTAGGAATATGTTGCCCTAAAATCGTCAGATAGGTTCCAATGAAAGGTGGCCCCCCCTAAAAACGTTGTTTTCCTTGAAGAGGTTGATGCCCTTGAAGTGGATACTTCCCTTGAAGAGGTTGTTGTCCTTGAAGAGGTTATTTCCCTTGAAGAGGTTGTTTCCCCCCAGGCACAATGTAGCCACCTTGTGAGCTAACTTGAGGGGTATTATAAAAAAAAATATAAATATGTTATGTAGTCAAAGGCTGGGTGTTTAATCAAATAGGCCAGTTGACATAGTACAAGTTTAAGAGAAAGGAGATGCTGCTGAAAAATTCTAATAAAGTAACTGATACGTAGCAGGTTCAGAAGGACCACCATACACAAATATTTCTAGTGAAGACAAAAACATGGATGACTCAGTAGAAATTCTCTTAGAATCCATGTTACTATACCTGGCTAAAGAGTAAAATGGGATTCAGTGTTGTGGATGTCTATAACCATAATAATGTAAAATATTGATGAATTGGAGATACCAAGGATCCAGTTGAAATGGAGTGAAAGGATTATCAAAAGCGTAAATTGGCTCACTATACCTTAAGTCTGAATATTTTCTATGAGAGGGAATTCCAATTTCTTCTTCTTCACTAGATATTTCTTTAATGCTAATAAGGCTAGGAGGAGAATCCCCAGTGATGAGAATTTTTACATGAGGTGAACGAGGATGACCATGAGTGGAGGCTCTACCATTCAAAGTTGACTCAGATAATGTGGAATTAGTCTCAGGTTGAGATATTTCACGTTCAATGAGTTGTGTATCTGAAAACTCGCCAGTGATAGATTCAACTGTGATTACTTCATAAATTTATGGTTGATCTTGTTATGTTTCAGTTATCTGTCATTGATTGACTTCGAAATCAGGATGTATTATGATAGATTACTCTCCTTGTTCAGAAGACCCAGTTCCTGATGATTGAACCCTTTCAATTTTTATTTTTTCCAATTGATTGGGGGTATATTCAAGGGTTTTCCCTTGCATTCTACATGAATGTCTCTATAATTCAGCCACTGTTAATTTCTTCAACACACGAAATCAAAAAATTTCAAAAGAATCACACCTAAGGCCTCTAAAATTAATCAAACAAATGAAAATGCACTAAAAAATATAAAAAATAAATCCACACATAAATAATATGTTTCAATAATAAAATCACTATTTTGTGATGAAATCCAAGATTAATATGGAAAACTAGTGGTCGTAATAGTTACCCTCACAACGTGCTTAATGAAACAGTTTGGTGCAAGTAACTCCACTATGCCATCTCGAAGTGAATAATACTCTAAGGAAAGTCCAAGTGAGTCTAGTCAACATCTGCTCTAGGTACAGTGGGACCTTCCCTCCACTGTCACCTTGGAAAAAATCCCAAATATTATAGCTAGTAAGGTTACCAAATGAGACAATTCAACATGGGGGGACAGTCTATGGCCCCATATACATGCACGAGCAGAGTATCAAAGCTCATTCCCCTTGAAAGCTCCTCAACATGGTAAATATGAGGTCTACTAAGAAATGATCCCATGCTCCTTGACAATGGTTAATCTTAGGTTTACCATTTGTAATATGTGTATGTATTATATCTTTAGCAATGAAGTAGGTACAATTAATCAAATGGGTCTGACATGAATTCATGATTGAATCTTTTAAGAAGAGCTTCCTAGAGAGAAATTGCAACAATTGGACTTTTCCCTACCACAAGATTCTATTTGTTTGTTTATCTGGTTTGGAAAGTTAATTAATCCCTATTCCAAAGCACTAATCCTGAACTAGATTGGTGGAAAGAGCCCTATAAAACATACAAATATGTAGATCAATTTTATTAACAGATGCATTAATTTGGATTTTTTTACGCAGAGAACACATATTTCATTAAATATAGAAGTATTTCGCTGAT
>JAXQQM020072776.1:0-93928 GCA_034641835.2 Pinus albicaulis
TTGCACACACCAAGTGACTATTATGACAACTTATGGAATCAGGTTCATCGTCTTCAAAGTAAACAAAGTCTCCACTTTGATGAGTTTGTCTGAAAAAATAACCTTTCAGTATAATAGACCCTCTGTCATATTGAAATCCGTGATCATTATAGTCTTGTAAGAATTTCATTTTTCGTTCAGTGCAACGCATCAAATAATACTTCACATTTTCATCGTTGTCAATAGGTGCAATTACAACAAAAACATTTCCTGCACAATAAAATAAATTTAACATTAATTATGCATATTTAAATTTATTTCTAGATCTTTAAATCATTAGAAAGTAATTCAAATGTTACCTTCTCTAACAAGATCAAAAACTCGATCACCATCGGATGATATTGTAGTTTCCTCTGATTGCATTTCTTCAAACATTGCAACAGACATTTTTCCCTTTGTATTTAGCTCTGTATGTTTCCAATCGTTCACATACATTTTGTCTTCACAAACGTCATTGGATTTTGTGTTGTCTATGCAAACATCACAAAAACAAGAATATTTTCTTTTATCCAATGCAAACACATTTGTGGACAATTTTGTTTGAATTGAATGCAATTTTCGAGTCCCTTTTATTGTTCCAACCTCATTTCCAATTGATCTATCTACGTCTCCGATTCCAATATGCCAGAAAAACCTTTATATGGAAAATTAGAAAAAGAATTTGTAAATATGATATCAAAATACAATTAAAAATAATCATTGCATGATAAATGTACAATGTATAAAATTAGATTTCCAATATAAATTAAATTGAATGTACCTTCGCACTTCTCTTGATGGGTTTTTCTCATGGCTTAGAGCAGCGATGCACCATTGAACAACTTCTTCAGCGTTCACAAGTCAGCGTGCAGAGTGGTTCATTTGATATCTTCGAAGTACTCGTTTTATGCATGCTCCTGCACCGTCATGTTCTCCTTTTCCATGGCCAGTCTCAAAGAAATTTCAACAATGTTTAATGTAGGTTTTCTTATGAAGACAACACAACCAAGAGAATGATCGTGCAGATTTGAATTGACCTGCGCATCCGTCTGACCATATCCAATGTTCATTGAATGTTATTCCACGATTTTTCAATGAATCATAAATTCTTCCAAAACAATGTTGTACAAAACATGTATCATGTGTACGCTCGTCACTGATATAAAAGTGATATTCTTTAATGATATGTCGATTTTCACTCGTGCTTTCTATATGATTGACATTTTGTTCAGCATGTCTATATAGAATATGGACGAGCATGGAGACTTGGTCAGAGTGATAGTATTCACTCTGAATTTCTTTTTGTGGAACAAATGTGTAGTTTTCTCCAAAATCAATCACTGACAAAATGGTCCCTGGTGGAAAAACTTCACGAGATTTTTTGAATTGCAAGTCTTTCCATCGAGCTCTATGGGAATGCTTGGTGTATTTGTAAATTTCTGCCTCAAACTTTCTCAAAAAGTCTATCAGAAAAATTTCTTCTTCTCGTAATTCGATTATTTTAACACTATTTGCACCTTGAATCGATGTACCGATATATTCATATCTCTTCCATTTCACTTTCATGTTGGACAATGATTGATCATTTATATCAATACGATATTTGTTTTGAAATTTAGTCAAATTTCCACAATCATCGCATTTTTTACCACCAACACATTTCTTTTGTAAAATAGTTCATCGCTTTCTCTTTCACATAGAATTTGAGATATGAATTCACGGATAGTGGAAGGAGGAGGTGAATCCTTCCATAATGTTCTACCGAAATCAAGGAATGTGTCATAATATAACTCAAATTCCACATGATAACGGGAGCAACAAGTGTCGCATACAGTGATAGGTTTTACATACCATGGTTTTTGTTGAACAAAAGCACTTAGTGAAACATGAATTTGATGATTCTCTTCTTTGAACTTGTTGAATAACACTATCTGAGTGGTTTCCAAGAGATGTTTTTCATGTTCTTCGTACTAATTTCGTGCTATTCTTCTTCGCATCACATGTCTTGTAGTTGGTGAAACACGCGAATTGTTCTTCCAATATTCATATATTATTTTTTTAACATTTTCTCCAAGTCTATCTTTGTATGGTTGCCTACATATAGCTCTCCAACAAGCGAGTTCATCATTTACATCTATTTGGAGTCGAAATTTTCAATGTTTGTGCAGAGTTTTTCACGAGGTTCCAGTGCTCGTACCATAGATGTTATCAAACGATTCTCTTGATTACTTGGTGAAACCATTGCCATCTGTATTCCTCTACGTACATTTGAAACATCTTTATCTCTAGATCTCTTAATTGACTTTATAGCACTACTCATATTTTTTATCACCTCTTCCTTCATTTTTTTAATCTTTGGTTGATTTTCGAATACCCAATAGTGTCGTCGCTTCTTTTAATTTCCTTGATGATATGAGACCTTTCAACATTTGAGCCTGCATTGTCACTCGCTCATTTAAGAAATACTTTTCAAAAATGCGGTTGACACGATATCGTATAACATGGTCAGGTTTTTTATCTCCATATGTGTGAGTGTCAACATTTTCTAACATCTCATTATCGATAGTGATTTCATCTGTACATATTCGAAAAAATAGTATATATTCAATAAATCACTAAATTAATAAATATGTCAATAAATATTAGGAAAATTTTAAATATATCAATAGATCATAATATTTACATTTACATACCCGCTTCAATTTCTGCTTGAGGTTGATTTTATTCTTCAATATTTTGAGGAGTATCTTTGTCTGTTTACATTAAACAAAATATTTTTCAAACTAGTTCATCAAATAAAAATTAAGCTTCACATTTTACATTGGGAAAATTTTAAATATATCAATAGATCATAATATTTACATTTACATACCTGCTTCAATTTCTGCTTGAGGTTGATTTTCTTCTTCAATATTTTGAGGAATATCTGTGTCTGTTTACATTAAACAAAATATTTTTCAAACTAGTTCATCAAATAAAAATTAAGCTTCACATTTTACATTAGGAAAATTTTAAATATATCAATAGATCATAATATTTACATTTACATACCTTCTTCAATTTCTGCTTGAGGTTGATTTTCTTCTTCAATATTTTGAGGAATATCTTTGTCTGTTTACATTAAACAAAATATTTTTCAAACTAGTTCATCAAATAAAAATTAAGCTTCACATTTTACATTAGGAAAATTTTAAATATATATCAATATATCATAATATTTACATTTACATACTTGCTTCAATTTCTGCTTGAGGTTGATTTTCCTCTTCAATATTTGAGAGGGCTTCTAACTTTCTTTTGCGAGATTGTCTAGTCTCTTCTCTACGTGCCTCAGGGTCTCTTTTTCGATCATATTTTCTCGCACAAGTTCTTCGATTTCCCATGATAATAGGGTATGAAGTTCGAAAAATTTCCTTCAAAAAATTAGACAATAACTCAATTAAAAAAAATATCACAAAAGATTTAATTTAAAAAAATTCACTGTAAATTTTTTGCAAAAAATACATATTCCAATCCAAAACACTTACTTTAAAAAATTCGAGAGAAAAATGTTTTATAAAAATGAAACGAAGCTCAAAAGATTTACTTAAACTCAAAACACATACATACCTCCAATAAATGTCTTTTGAATGTATGTCCAAGAAATTTTTTACAATTTTTGCCAAAATCACGCCGCCTCTAATAAATGTCTTCCAAAAAAATTCTTTAAACCCAAAATTGTAAAATCAACCAAGAAATGCTCTTAAACCCAAAATTTGAAGAAATTTTTTTGTTCCCAAACCAAGATCTTTGTAAAATGAGAAGAAGTGTGCGAAATGTGCGAAAATTGTGAATCATTTCGCGGCAATTTATATTGACACGAAATGTGTTTTAGTAGGGGGCTCCGCAAAAATTTCCGGCCGACGGAGAGTTATACAAGAGTTTGGCCGAACTGTTGATCAAAAGTTCGGCCGAACTATTAAGACGTTAGATTTAACGAGCCTTTGGCAGAAAACATAGTTCGACCAAACTTTGACTAAAAGTTCAGCCGAACTAACTCGTCACCAATTACGCAAAAACCAGGCTCTGAATACGGTTCTGCAACTTTGGACTGATTAAACTCCATGAAAGGTTGTTAATTAACTATCGGAACCAAGACAAGCATTTTTAGAATTGAATCTACTTTCAGGAAATATAACTTTTATGGAATTTCATAAACGTTTATTAATTTTGATTATTTTTCTAATAAAATGGGTGCAAACAATTTCTGAGGGTCATTGTGATTCAGTGAAATCAAAATTTTGTATCTCCCAAAATACATTGTAAAAAAAATTGAAAAAATTATGGGGCATTACATTGGTCTGTCGTCTCTAATGGGTAGCTTTTAGATTTTTAGTTTATAACTTATATGTTAAGAAATTTCTTGCGACGCGAAACATATCCAAAATACGCAGTTTTTCGTAATTAACCAGTTCAAAAAATTCTAGTAATTATGATATGCATCCATTGGCTTTGTAAATATGACGAAAATAAAGTAGACTTTGTCTAGATTGTTGTAACACATTTTGTTTTTTCAAAAACACAAATTTTCAATGAATACAACATTGCGTCATAACATGACTTCCTATGAATCCTTTGATTGTTAAGAAACACACACTCAAAGAAATGGTAAGTTGACATATCAAATATACATAAAAAAAATTCAAAAAATAAGTAATAGAAAGCTAACAAAATTTCTCACAACTTTTATTTTTATCGCAAAATGAAATTCTACACAGAAAAATTGTTATAGTTTGCAGAAAGTTGAAGAACCGAAAAAAATGAAAATTTTTTCTCAATAAAGTGAAAAAAGTGTAACCCAGCTTCACATTTTCACCCAATTTACAATTTTGTTGGAACATATATTTCGACAATGAGAAAATGACAAAAATTCATGTATTTGACATTGTCAAATGGTAGATAAATGTTTTTTAATAGCTAGTTTTAACAGTTATTTCTTGGTAACGATATGTTCTCACTATTTATTCAATAAGATCAATTTTATTCTTCACTTTGTCTTGAGGATGAACCATAATAGATGATTCAAAATGTCCACCAAATCTGAATGATGTGATTAATGGGAAAGGAATTTATTATGTCGTAAGAAGTTTCTTTTTGAAAACAACTGTCCTAAGTGCCATTGTGTACCGGTTTTCACAATTGAATAGAATGTTAGACGATTGAAGATTTTTAGGTCCTAGGATTAATAGTTAATAAATAAGAGAAAACTAATAGTTAAAGAAATTAATGGGGAGGTTCAACAACTAATCAAATAATTGTTTCTTGCTTAACTGTTTCTAGATGGATTAAGTGGAGGCTTATTCCCTTCTAGATATTTTATCTGAATGTGTGTGTCGGCCTCTTTTATGGAAACTAAATCCCACTAGTAAGGAGGGATTTACTTGAAGCTATTATTTCTCTTCCAAACCTCAAATAAAACAAAACAATGAAATATGAGAAATCCAATAGAAATGTGAAAGAAAAAAGTTTTTTCACTTCCAAACTTCAGATCAAACAAGGCAATGAAATATGAGAAATTCAATAGAAAAGTGAAAGCAAAAAGCTCTTACATTTTCCCTTGAGTTCTATTTTTTTTTTCCCAGAAAACTCAGATTCAAGGTGGATCTGTGCTTTGTTATCGCCTGGTAAAATTAAAACGCAACATTTTAAATCCATTCTCTTCTTCTTACATATCACATTTATATTTTATTTTGATATTCAATGAAAGGTACTCTTTCAGTTTCAAACTTATGTTTCTTTTCCCAAATTTTAGTTTCATTCCACCTCGAATCGATATAGAATTAACATGGGAAAAGCCATCCAGTAAGTTCTAGCTCTCGGAATAAGCTGGAATTAAATATTTATAGTCATGGGACAATCGTATGAATTTTATGCAAATCCTGAAGCAAGTTTCAAGGATTCATGGACATTTCTTTCTGATGCGGCCATAATTTTTTTTATATGAGAAAAGAACCTTAATTTCAATCAAACACGAGATACCATACAAAAGTAAAAGTAGTTCTTCTAAAATCCCATTGTCATATTAAATACATAAAATTATCCATTGCATTCATTTCCTGCTTCTACCTTTTGTTAGCATGTCCTTGTTGTGTGAACTGAATAGTCTAATCACACCTACAAATATGGAAATTGGTAAGAAAAACAACTAAAGGAAAATACTTAATACTTAGTTAAGGAAAACCATTACCTCAAACAGTAAATTTCATTGTAAAATATGGATAGCAGTCTTACAAGCGAAATCAATAGTTTAGTTAATTGGTTAATGTACCATGAATTACAAGCCGTTGATGGAAGCAGGAATTGTTTTGATCAACAATTTAGTTAATTGGTAAATGTACTATAAATTACATGGCGTTGATGGAAGCGGGAATCACATTTATTTTCATGTGACTGATATTTTAAATTTTAAATTTTATGTCATGGAAAATCAAGTATAAGTAATATTTTATATGAGAAGTAATATTTTATGAGAAGCAATATTTTATTATATGAGAATTATGAGAATTATAATTGAAGTTTTATATAATATTTTATAAATAATTAAAGTTATTGTGTTTAGGGGTAAGTTTGTGTATTTTGGAATAGGATTTTTATAATTTTAATTTAATTATTTATTAAATGGATGGTAGGAATGTAATTTTAGTGGAATATTTTAGAATATTTTTAAAAATATACCTAAATCCAAGATTAAGATTTTTGTACAAAATTAATTATGTTCGTTTTTCTCTTTTAATTAAATTGATTAATTAATTATCATATAAAATGAGTTTATAGTTTTTTGAGCATATGGTATTGATAAACCATAATATTTATATATTAACAATCACTATAATAAAGTAAGTTAAATTTTCTTGGATAATTTTTTTTTGTATTTTTTAAAAATATATACATATTGAACTTATATATTAATTAGTTTTATAATTAATAATAATAATTTAAAATTGTTGAAATATTAAAGTCACCTGCCAGCCTTGGGCAGGAAGAAAAGAGTACAAAGGCAGCAGAAGCAGAGCTTTGAGTGCACAACACTCTATATTTAAGCAGAATGATGGAAAACCGTAAGAAAGAATTAAATTGTGATGGGTCGCAGCCACAATAGCAGAGGAGAAATTGAATTCGTGATGGGCAGAGCCGTTTTTTTGTCTACGGAGCAGCATATTTAATAAAAACCAGTCATTTCGGGCTTTAAAGCCCTCAACAACTAAAATTGTTTAAAACAGGCGGAAGTCCTTTTAATTTCTGAATTGGCGGACAAGTGGTCCCCACCATTTATATGCCAATCGGAATCGCAAATTTCTTTTGAAGCAATGTCTTGGTGATGAAGAGTTGCGATGCGATGCGATCTAATCGCAATTGCAAATGGCAATGCAAATGGATCATAAACCAAATGTCTTGCAGATGTGGTAGTGTTCCGCAAGCGAAACGGTTGTACACAATACAACCAAAACTTTATGTTATAAATCGCCCACACAACAACCGAGGCCTGTGGGTCCACTTGAACACGTGGCGATGACTTATTGGAATTGCAGGTTTCAAATCGCAAGGTTCAATCGGGGCATCTTTGTTATGAGGTCCGATCGAAGGCCGGACCCGATGGGTTATTATACTGGAGTTTTATGGTCATCGCATCCATTGTATAATCGCAATTGCAACATCGCACTTCACCAAGTCACAAGTTTTGTTTGTCACTGCCGATCCGCCGATTGTCGATTTCCGACTGCGATGTGGTCCCCACTCGTACGTCGTGCATTTCATATTTTTAAGTTCCGCAAAGGTTTTTCCTTTGAAATTTAATTTATTTCTTTGTATTAAGTTTTATATAAAGTTTGTAATGTTTTAATATATATATGTGCGACATATAAAAAGGAAAGCCCCGCGAGTCTGTATATCGTATTGTATCATTTTGTTTTATTCTGCACAGCAGCGTGGAAAGAGAAGAACACAACAGTGTTGATTTTTAAATGAGACAGAGTGTTGTTTGACTGAACAGAGAGTAGTTTCTGTGCACCGCGTTTGAAGAAGTCACCATTCCTATGTTATCCCTCTGTGCTGAGGAAGATCGATAACAGTTTTTGAAAGTTATAGAAGTTTTTTTACAGTCTGAAACTCTGTCTCCTGTCAAATTTTTAATTTCTCTGTGTTTAGAGGAGAGGAGCTTACTCTCTCCATTTGGAATTCTCAATATTCCAACATGGTATCAGAGCTAGTTTAGGCTCTTTGAAGGTTTCAAAGAAGCTGAAGAAGAAGAATACTTGTTGCAGCGTTTTCTCCAGCAGTGTGAAAGCCCAACAGAAGTCAAAAGATCAAGTATTTCTAAAAGATAACAGAGCTGTTGTTTTGTTTTAAAAGAGTTTGTTCTTTTAGAGAAGGAAAGACAGTTTGTTTAAGTTCAGAGTTCAGGTTAAGAGCAATGGCTGGACCAAGTACAGGAATGAACATTGGAAATGTTCAACTTCCACAATTTAATGGAAAGAACTATGATTATTGGGCAATTACCATGAGAGCCCTGTTTGTCTCACAAGACTTACGGGAGTTTGTAGAAGATGGTTTTGTTGAACCAACTAATGAGCAGGTTTTTAATGCCTTAACTCAAGCAGAGAAGGATTTATTGAAGAGCAATAGAAAGAAGGATGCTAAGGCCCTCTTATATTTGTATCAGGCAGTAAATGAGAGTGTGTTTCCAAGGATAGCGGCAGCTAAGAGATCCAAGGGGGCATGGGAAACTCTGAAAGTAGCCTGTCAAGGTATGGAGAAAGTTAAGATAGCAAAACTTCAGTTGCTGAGAAGAGATTTTGAAACTCTTTGCATGAAAGAGTAAGATAATGTAGACAAATTTTTTACACATGTGATTGGGATTGTAAATCAGATAAGATCCCATGGAGAAACTCTTGAAGAAAGAATAATCGTGGAGAAACTTTTGAGAGGCTTACCCTCAAAGTTTGATGTTATTGTAACCACCATAGAAGAGACCAAAGATCTCTCAAGGTTCACGGTAGATGAACTTCATGCCTCGTTGATAACTCATGAACAGAGATTGAGCAGAGATGAAAAATCATCTCTTGAGCATGCCTTCAAGACCTAGATGCCTTCAGGAAGAGGAAGAGGTCAAGCAAAGGAAGAGGAAGAGGCAAAAGCCAGAACAGAGGTGAAAGGAACAACCCTTCACATTCACATGGAGGGAGCAACAGTTAGAGTCAGAGTCACGGCCAATGCAACAGCCAGCAAGGTGGACATCAACACCAACATGCTCATGGACAAAGGTATGACAAATCCAATGTCCAATGTCATTATTGCAAGAAATATGGGCACTATGCCAATGAATGTAGAAAGAAGCAAAGTGACATGAAAAATAAGCAAAATGCTAATGTAGCAAAAGAGGAAAAGAACCCAAGTAATGTTTTGTTAGCTTGTAATGTAGCACAAGATAGAGAAGATGATGTTTGTTTCTTAGATTCAGGATGTAGTAATCACATGACTCGAAACAGAGCAATTTTTTCCAATCTAGATGAAGAAGTAAAATCTGAAGTGACCACAGAGACTGATACTATGATCTCTGTCAAAGGAAAAGGCAGAGTAAGTATTCGAGCAAGAAATGGGGAGCAGAAATTTGTCCTTGATGTGTATTATGTTCCAGGTCTAAAATGTAATCTTTTGAGCATTGGGCAGCTCATAAACAAAGGTTACAATGTAATTTTCAAGGATGATGTGTGCACAATTAAATATATACCTCTAAGCAAGAAAATCATTGTTGAAATTCAAATGACCAGCAATAGAATGTTTCCGTTCAAGCTCAATCTTGACTTGAAGGGAAAAGGAAAGAGTATAGCAGCTGTAACACAAGAAGTATTTTAGAAGGAAGAGAAAGATGAAAATTGGTTATGGCACCTGAGATTTGGACATTTCAATTTCAGAGGATTAAATTTTCTGCACAGAAAAGGAATAGTAAGAGGTTTACCATTGATTGAGAAGCCTGACAGCCTATGTGAAGGCTACATCTTGGGAAAGCAACACAGAGAAAAATTTCCTTCAGGGAAAAGTATAAGGTCGAAAGCACCTTTGGAGATCATTCATTCAGATTTATGTGGGCCGATGAAAACAACATTAGTTTTAGGTAGCAATTACATGCTGACTTTCATAGATGATTTCACAAGAAAAGTGTGGGTGTATTTTCTGAAATATAAGAGTGAAGTTTTTCAGAAATTTCGCCATTTTAAAGCTCTTGTAGAGAAACAGAGCGGGCAGCATATTAAAGTTCTCAGAACCGATAGAGGAGGAGAATACATATCAAAGGAATTTTTTGCGTTTCTGCAGAGAGAATGGCATACACAAGCAATTTACCACAATGTACACACTGCAACAGAATGGAGTTGCTGAACGGAAAAATCGAACCATAATGGAAATGGTGAGAAGCATGCTAAAGGCAAAACACTTGCCGAATGAGTATTGGGCAGAAGCAACAAACTGTGCTGTGTATATTTTAGATAGATGCCCCACAAAAGCTGTGATGAACAAAGTTCCAGAAGAAGCGTGGAGTGGCAGAAAACAGGGAGTCACCCACATGAGAGTTTTTGGATGTGTGGCATATGCACACATTCCAGACAAGTTGAGGAAGAAATTGGATAATAAGGGGGAGAAGTGCATTTTCCTTGGATATTGTGAGGATTCCAAAGGATACATATTGTATAACTCATCCACAAAGAAGTTTGTGATAAGCAGAGATGTGCAATTTATTGAAGAGGAAGCATGGGATGGAAGCATTGAGAAAACAGTCAATGTTAAAAACTGTTTGTCTCATGATGAAGATGAAGGAGATGTGGTTGAAATTAACAACCCATCCACTGCACGACCTCTAGCAATGCAAGGACAGCAAGGGACAACTCAAACGGTAGCTAGAACACCCTTGAGAAGAAGCGGGAGTGCATCTCCAAGCACACCACATGGAGTAGACTCGAGTGCTTCTTCAAGCACGACTACACCAAGTGAAAGTGGAACAAGGTTCAGAAGCATTAGAGAAATCTATGAGCAAGGAGCGGCAAATGAAGGTATGAATTCATTATTTGCTTTGTATTGTCAAGTTGATGATCCTATTCATTTTGAAGATGTTGTTAAAGATAGAAAATGGATAGAAGCTATGGATGATGAAATTAATGCCATAGAGAAGAACAAAACATGGGAGTTGGTTGATCTCCCAGAAGGTAAAGAAGTCATTGGAGTTAAATGGGTCTATAAGACCAAAAGCAATGCTGAAGGAAAAATAGAAAGACACAAGGCTAGACTTGTTGTCAAGGGATACAGGCAGAAGCAAGGGATAGATTATGAAGAAACTTTATCACCAGTTGCAAGAATGGAGACAGTAAGAGCAGTGCTGTCAATAGTAGCACAAAACAAATGGAAAGTACACCAGATGGATGTAAAATCTGCATTTTTAAATGGAGTTTTAATAGAAGAGGTATATGTGGAACAACCTCTCGGATATGAGAAGAAAGGCCAAGAGCATAAGGTCTGCAAATTGAAGAAAGCTCTTTATGGGCTGAAGCAAGCTCCAAGAGCATGGTACAATAGGATAGATTCCTATCTACTAGAAAATGGATTTGAAAAGTGTGAGGGAGAACCCACCCTCTACATCAAAGAAAAAGATGGTAAGATGCTCATTGTTGTTTTATATGTTGATGATTTAATATTTACAGGTAATGATGATTACCTTATTGAGAATTTTAAAACAGTCATGAAAGATGAATTTGAAATGATTGACATGGGTTTATTAAGATATTTCTTAGGAATAGAAGTAGAACAAAATGAAAAAGGAATTTTTATTTCTCAAGCAAAGTATGTGAATCAAGTTTTAGAAAGATTTAATATGCAGAAGTGCAAAGCTGCAATTACTCCCACAGTAATGGGATTGAAGTTGAGTAAAGATGACGGCAGCAAGGATTTTGATCCAAGTTTGTATAAAATCATAGTTGGCAGCCTCATGTATTTGACTGCAACTAGGCCGGATATTATGCATGTTGTTAGTTTAATTTCCAGTTTTATGGAAAAGCCAAAAGAAGCACATTGGCAAGCAGCAAAGAGAATTTTGAAGTATGTGAAAGGAACAAAAAGATTTGGTATTTCGTATACAGCTTCAGAAAATTCAGAATTAGTTGGATACACTGACAGTGATTGGGCTGGAAGTGTAGATGATCGGAAGAGCACTTCCGGTTATGTTTTTCATATGGGTTCAGGAGCCATTTCATGGGTTTCTAAGAAACAACCTATTGTAGCATTATCTACAGCAGAGGCAGAGTATGTGGCAGCTACAGTAGCAGCGTGTCAAGCAATTTGGATGAGAAAAATGTTGAGAATTTTAAGCCAAGAATAGGTAAAAGGGACAGTGATTTATTGTGACAATAGCTCAGCTATTGCATTGTCAAAGAATTCTGTATTTCTTAAAAGAACAAAACACATAGATACAAAATTTCATTATATCAAAGAATTGGTAAACAATGGAAAAATTGTTTTACAGCATTGTAAAACAGAGGAGCAATATGCAGATATTTTAACAAAGCCATTGGGGCAGAAAACCTTTGAATTTTTAAGAAAATTCTTGGGTATGATGGATAACCGGGCAGCTAACTTTAAGGGGGAGTGTTGAAATATTAAAGTCACCTGCCAGCCTTGGGCAGGAAGAAAAGAGTACAAAGGTAGTAGAAGCAGAGCTTTGAGTGCACAACACTCTGTATTTAAGCAGAATAATGGAGAACCGTAAGAAAGAATTAAATTTTGATGGGCCACAACCACAATAGCAGAGGAGAAATTGAATTCGTGATGGGCAGAGCCGTTTTTTTGTCTACGGAGGAGCAAATTTAATAAAAACCAGTCATTTCGGGCTTTAAAGCCCTCAACAACTAAAATTGTTTAAAACATGCGGAAGTCCTTTTAATTTCTGAATTGGCGGACAAGTGGTCCCCACCATTTATATGCCAATCGGAATCACAAATTTCTTTTGAAGCAGTGTCTTGTTGATGAAGAGTTGCGATGCAATGTGATCTAATCGCAATCGCAAATCGCAATGAAAATGGATCATAAACCAAATGTCTTGCAGATGTGGTAGTGTTCCGCAAGCGGAACGGTTGTACACAATACAACCAAAACTTTATGTTATAAATCGCCCCCACAACAGCCGAGGCCCGTGGGTCCGCTTGACCACGTGGCAATGACTTATTGGAATCGCAGGTTTCAAATCGCAAGGTTCAATCGGGGCGTCTTTGTTATGAGCTCCGATTGAAGGCCGGACCCGATGGCTTATTATACTGGAGTTTTATGGTCATCGCGTTCGTTGTATAATTGCAATCGCAACATCGCACTTCACCAAGTCGCAAGTTTTGTTTGTCATTGCCGATCCGCCGATTGCCGATTGCCAACTGTGATGTGGTCCCCACTCGTACGTCGTGCATTTCATATTTTTAAGTTCCGCAAAAGTTTTTCCTTTGAAATTTAGTTTATTTCTTTGTATTAAGTTTTATATAAAGTTTGTAATGTTTTAATATATATATGCGCGACATATAAAAAGGAAAGCCCCGCGAGTCTGTATAGCGTATTGTATCATTTTGTTTTATTCTGCACAGCAGCGCGAAAAGAGAAGAACACAACAGTGTTGATTTTTAAATGAGACAGAGTGTTGTTTGACTGAACAGAGAGTAGTTTCTGTGCACTGCGTTTGAAGCAGTCACCATTCCTATGTTATCCCTCTGTGCGGAGGAAGATTAGTAACAATTTTTGAAAGTTATAGAAGTTTGTTTTACAGTCTGAAACTCTGTCTCCTGTCAAATTTTTAATTTCTCTGTGTTTAGAGGAGAGGAGCTTACTCTCTCCATTTGGAATTCTCAATATTCCAACAAAAATCAAACTATAATTAATTTAAATTAATTAATTATTTTTTAATTTAAAAATATAATATGTATTATAAATTAAGTGTTATAATTTAAATAAAATAATATGTACTATAAACTAAGTGTACTATAATAGGTAGTAATTTATATTTATATAAATTTATTAATAATTTAATTTATATAACTATAACAATATTTTATAGCCATCCATCATAAATCTCTTCAACTTTTTGAATATGCCATATGAGATTTCGATTTTGTCTTATCTATTTATATTTATCTTATCATTAGTTTTCAAATCGTATTAAAATGTCAAAACAACCATCTTGAATTTGCCCAGGTATATAAGATTTCGATTTTGTCTTATTTGTTTATATTTTTCTTATCATTCGTTTTCAAATCGTGTTAAAATACCAAAATGATGGTTGGAACGTAAAGTATCTTAATTACAATGTTTGTGTATTAAATTTTACATTAAAAAACTAATGATTAATTGTTAATTTTTCTCTTTGCTCCCTACATACTTTTAATTGAATATAAAAATCCACCATCTACATAAACGGTGTATTGGCATCCCCATATTTTATATATCGTAAACATTTCCATATTTTATTTATGGAATACCTGGTTCTGCATAATAGATGTAGCTATGCTTGTGCTTTTACCTCAGATTTCTTTTTGGATAAGCAAGCTTTGAATGTCCCATCTCTGTTGTGGCCACTTATTATTGTAATGTTCACAATGAAATGGTGCATTATTTAGATTTACTTATATCTAAGTATGATGTAACTACGACATGATCGTTAATAAATTCGTGGGTGACGAAACCATATATAGAAGCTAGTCATCAACTTCTGTATATTTTAAATTAAAGATAATGTTGTGAATGAGCCCTGTCTATATTTTGGGTCAAACAAGAAGTTTTGATTATGATGTGAAAGAGTTCTCTATATTTTAGGTGAAAGAGAAAGTGGTGAATGAGCCAATTTCTTTATGAACGAAAGGCATTTTATGCCCAATTATTGATTTTACATATCTATTTTATGGATATACAAATATACCATCCACATAAACTAATAAGCTCAGGCGTGAATGATCCATCTCTATATTTATATCCAAACATGAGGTGGTGAATGAGCCATTTGTCACCTCCTCCGCTTATTATCTTTTTCATCATAGTAGGAGGTGTTTTGTAAGACTTTTACCTTGAATTTCTTTCCAGATCAACAAGTTTTGAATGACATATCTCCATCATGATTACTTGCTATTATAAATTTCACAATGGAATCGTGTGTGCACTTTTACCATGGATCTCCATTCAAGATAGATGATTGTTTACTTGATCTTTCACCTTGAATCTCACCATTTATCTCTGGCAAATTGTTCAAATTGTTTAAGCATATTAAAATCGAGTAGTCTTTAGTGTGATTTTTTGAAGGTTTTTATGGTGACTTTTTATGGTGTAATTTCTCTAAATTCCTGCGGGAATTTATTGAAAAGAGAAGTTTGATTGCTAACTTTGCACAATCGAAGTTCTCTAGAGATTTTTGAGGATGCTGAATCCATATATAGAGTCAAAAAACCAGTTTGAATAACAAAAACCAAGATTTTACCTCAAAATTTTTCACCTAATTCCGACACTTAAACTTCAAAAAAGTAAATATCAAAGTCCTAACACTTATTTTCTAATTAATTGTCTTGAGTTAAATTCTCTAACACCGCTCCGCATATTGAGGAACATGGGATGGTAAAATAAGTTAAACAAAGTACGGTCCTAACACTTATTTTCTTATTAATTGTCTTTAGTTGAAGATTCTCTGACATCGCTCCGCAGATTGAGGAACATGGGATTGTGAAATAAGTGGTAACAAGACTATGTGCCTTGATGATATTTCATCTCAGCACCCCTCTGCATATTGAGGACCATGGGATTGTAAAATAAGTGGTAACAAGGCTACGGGTCTTGATGATATTTCTTCTCAGCATCAGAAGAAGAAACGAAAGGGATTAATATGTTATGAAATAAAGCAAACATAGATATAAAAGTTTTAGGAAATAAATGACGAACAATTTTGGAGATTATCAATTTGATGCAAACTTCAATATAAGTTAGAAAAGTCATTTGTTAGTAAATTTGAATTAATTTTTCTTTATTAATAACATATTTTGATTTAAATGAATATTAATATGGAAATGATTTGATCTATATAGATGTGGTTGGATTGTAACTCTATTAATACATTTCTTTATAGCCTAGATTGTTAGAGCAAAGCCCTTTTCCTCTGATTGGTTAAGTGGAGAGAAAGTTGTCACAAGTTGAGTTGTGTAAACTAATACATATATCTTCCATCCGCCCCCTTCTCTAGTTAGTAAATTTGAATTATTTTTTGTAACATCCATACAATAATTACTTCCATTTACACAAATAAAATAAAATAAAATTAGTTGCTCTTTACTATCATTATGATACTAACATATAGAAACATCAGTCCATGAAATTATTTACTAAGAACCTTACATTTCTCATTTATATATATTTACATTTCATTCACCATATCAACTCACTCTTCAGAAAAGAACATGTTTATTCTTGAAATTTCCAACCTGAATGATAATTCTAAATAATAGTTAGAGAGACTAAAGTTTAATACTTAAACAATCATTTTGGAAATATAAAATAGTACCCAAGTTTTCTAACTCCGAGTCTACATGCATAATAATGTCTTTTCGAAGTTTGAATGGTTAAACATATAGTACTTCATTGAATTCGATGGTTCCGTTGGGATCTCCACCGTGTTTGACATTAATGTATTGCGTACCATATCGCGTCGATTAAAATTGCGATAATGTAATATGTCTTTGTTAGTACTTTAGATTACCTCATTTCATATGGTAACCATTGCGAATATTGAATGTCGATATAGTTGTATTGAAGGGTTTTAATTAATAGTTTTTATTATTGCATATTTCAATTGTTGTGTTGATCTCCACTTGTCCCATGCATTGATTTTGGCAATTTTGACCATCTGATCCTTATCTCTGGGAAATCGACAGTGACAACGCAGGGGGAGGATGGTTAGGGTAACCACCCACCCCATTCTTCTACCTATTATTCATTTCTCCCGCCATTGTGGTCAGGATTTAGCTCTGCAATCTTTGTTCGTTTCTCATGTTAAACTTTAGGGATTTCCCTTTATGATACGGTGTCATACACTGGATGACCATGCCACTCGGATCTCTCAGGTCCATGGAGGTTTACGCTGTGTTTTCTTTCAATCTCTGTTGGCCATCATATTAGGTGTAATTCCTGCAATTCATTCTTTATAAGTTTGTTTTCCTGTTTGCAACAAAATGGCAGTATGAAGAGTTGTGACTCTTTGTTCTTTTCTTAGGTCCTCTCACCTCTCCAGGGATTCAGTTCCATCTCAGAGAGATATTTACTGACTATGTCTCTGCGAAGCCTACTAGGCCTTCACAACACCACATGTATAATTTTTCAACTGCCTTATATTACGATTCCTTCTTATTTAGTTTTTGGTTTTTGTTTTTCTTCATGGTTGTAACCCCCACAACCTCTGTTGTGGACACAGGTTTTGGAAGGCCGAAAGCAATGGTCTTCGGGATTCTTCTAAGAGTTACACTCTTTACTTCATCGGCAAGTTCGTCTCTTATTCACTGCTCTGAGACCATGGACTCTATTAGCTATTTTTTCTCATGTTGGTAACCACTACTACCCCCTCTGTCTCTTGTAGGGACTATGAGTTTTTCCCTCGTGAACGATTTTTGCCTAGCCATTGTTTTCTTGTTTACTGGTTAAAGTTTACAGTTGGGTTTAAACTTGGGCTTTGCCCTCTTTGCCGAACTACTTAGTTCTTGTTTTAATTAATTTGTATCAAAATATGTTGAATGAGAGAAAGGACTTCGTTCCTCAATTTATTTTCTGGGTGTATTTCTATTTGGTACTTTGTCCATTACTTGGAATTTCTGTCAATTTACCGCTACTCTATATTTATCTATCGGTTCCTCCTGCATGTATTAGTTCCAGCTTCAAGTTATCTCTTTCGTGTTTCTTTATTTCAGTGAATGAAAAATATAAGGGTTATCCTTAATATAAATGAGGACTATCTATTTTTGTTAAGTTCTATACTTTACTGTCATGTATTTTTCTGGTTAATATCAGGCTCTATTGTGCATTATTTGTTCAATAAATACTAGAATGTAAATCTGTATTCTTCTGCACAATTTGTCTTATAATTTCAATTTCCTACTAATGTTCGTAAGGAAATGTTTAAATATAAATCTAAATATACTTATATTTATTCCGGGTTAATGGAAAAAGGGACATGAACCTATACCCATCCCTCGGGTCCCTCGGGTCTGGGTACTAAACCTGCAGGCCAATACCCATGCAATTTCTTTCTGCATAATAAACCTTTGGTCTGCATTCTCCTAGTGCATTGTTTACTATGTTCACTGGTTTTTTATCTTTTAATGCACTGTTTTCACATCAATTTTTTGTCAATGCGTTTGATGATAATAACTCCAGGTTGTTAGAGAGAATATCAATTCCATCATAATTTATATTTACAGAGTTGTTTTAGCATACTTTTTTTTGTTGTAACCCTTATTTTATTATTGACAATGGATACTACTTATAAACATTATAGCATAGAATAAACTTATATTTATATCATATAGTAACACTAACTATAACATTTATAACTGGAATTTCATTTATAATTGTAACTTACAATAAAAAATACCTGTAATAAATTATAATGTTATTATAAAGTTTATTCTTGTTGTTATCAATGTTTAAACAGTAAATTCAAGATACTTAAATATGTATCTTAGAGGTTTCTTCTAGTAACTAATGGTCCTCTCAACTTTGAACGAGGCTATCACGTCCTCTGCTCCCCCTTGCTCTTCACCAGCATTTAAGTACCCTCGAGACAAGAAATTAGACCGATCAAATCCAGCTTCACTTTCTTGAGTATTTCTTTGAGTCCACTGTCTCACAAGTTTTATTTTTTACTCAAGGCATTTATTTGATTATCTTTTTTTTTTAACTAAAAAAAAAAAGATAATATATTTAAAGAACTGTTAATGAATACCTTATTCGTTACTCATTGGGAATATACCATAACAAGTTTATATATCAATAAGTAAATTAAAACAGAGTGTTACAGTTTGAGTGTATATTAATTACATATGCTGATTTAAATGAATACTATTATGAAAATTGTGCTTATAATTTTTAATAAGTTTTAAATTTTAGAAACATGATTTGTTTAATATTAAATTTATCATAGTTGGTAAATATTGATAATATCAAAATATTTAATTTATAATACATCTCATATAACTAAACTAAAAAAAAATCATGAAAACTAATTAAAGAATAATTTTATTTCAAATTATTATTTTTATTATATATATATATATATATATATATATATATATATATATATATATATTTATTTTTTTTTTCTTTTTTTCTTTATTGATATTTAAGCTCACTTATCATAGAGACTCTTAATTTATTAATAGGATTTGTTATAATATCATGACATATCAATACTGCATGCCTAAAGACACTTCAAATATCTATTGTTCATATAACATATTTTTAATTAATTAATTTCATAAAAAAAGACATAAATATTTTGAAAATAAATGTCAACCAGTACATTCTTAAAAATATTCTCAGATATTATTAAGAAATTAAATACTTAACTTCCAATTAATTATTATTATTAATTAAATTCTAATTTTGAAAATTTATTTCATAATAAACACCTTGAAATATTTCAAAACTATTTAATCAATATAAACATTAATAACTTTAAAATCCCAACTTTAAAATATCATCATTATTTATATTAAAATCCCAATTTTAAAATCCTCATTATTTATATTTTAAGGTTAGAGTGATCATTATGCTATAACTTAAAAGATTGTTTTAAAGTATAGAGAGAAGTATTAAAGGGACTTTTTAAGGTAACCAAATAAGTCTTTATCATTAGTTGAATGAACTTTAATATATTTAATAATATGTGGAGTAATATATTTGTTTGAGATGGTTTAATAAACATATTGATAAAGTATTAATCAATGGAATTTCAATTTGACTTGTTATTTTCCAAGTTTTATAGTTTAAAAGATTAAGCTATACAAAATCTAAGTGCTTAATGAGAATTTCAAGGTATTGATTTTAATTATGCCTTTTCTAATTTAAATAAAGAGAATTACAATAAAAATATTGTGATTTTTTAAATTTCTATTCATTTATTTTGGATTTAAATTCACTCTCTTGTAAATGATTTTCCATTTATATATTCATTGATATTTCAAATCAATTATTGCACTAAGATTTTATAAATATGTAACATATATTTTATAATTTAAAATATATATTATAATTATATAAAAAATAAAATACTTTTTAATCATTAAAAAAATATATCTCATGTTATATGTTAATTTTAGAAATATTAATTAATTTTTAAAATGTTAATATTGTGTGGTCTTCTAATGTTAATATTGAGTGTGTTTTTTTCCATCAAAATTTAGAGAGACATAATCCATTTTCTGTACAGTGTGCTACACAAACATATTGTACTCCAATCCCCAAGCCCTAGTGCTGATTAATAAAAAAATTGTCAATGTACTCAAGGTTGGCAAGGAGATACAATGTGCTACACAAAAATATTGTGCTCCAATCCCCAAGCCCTAGTGATGATTAATAAAAAAATATTAGTGTACTCAAGGTTGGCAAGGAGATTGACGTGAAGAGAGAGAAATGTGTTAGTGTTCATCCTTCATCTCCTTGGTTTTCCATTTTTATATATCAGTTATGTTGATGTGATATATTGCAATAGTTCAATTTTCTTTGTTAATTGTCTCTCATATATGTACAATTTGAGAGAACATTATCTCCAAGAGTTTACCATCTGCTTATTATTGTGTGAGATTTAAAGAGGTAGAGAGATTGGGAGTCCTACCATATGGTCAAGTAATTTTTGAGCCAACATATGTAATCCCATGAAGTTGTTTTTATGAGAATATCTAATAAAATATGGTGAAGTTTTGCATCCATTGCTTATATAGTATGATTGAATTTATAGTTTAAATTTATGCTTGAAACAACATTACAATTTGAGGCACCATATTAAGAATATTGGCATAGAAACCATTTTTATAATAATACCATTGAGTAACATAATTTTTTTTAAATAAAAATTCGTAATTTTTATTTATATAAAAATACAAATGCACAAGACATAAGTAGTTAATACAAATGCACAATATGAGTTACATAATTAGATAATATCTAATTATATCTATGTTCCTTTATATAAAAAACGAGTTCCCTAAAATTAAAACAAAAAACTTGTGCAAAGTAGGATAATGCCATAAAAAAAAATATATTGCATCATTTGTTTGTTTGTTGTAGGATAATTCCATACAAAAAAGGTATATTGCATCATTTGTTTGTTTGTATCGAGGGTTGTAACACTGAGTTACTTTGAATTTATTTTTAGAAAATTCTCTTTAATTATTTATATATATTTGAAAAGGTGATAAGTGACAAGGATGTTCTGCCTCACTTTTGGCAATGTTATCTTATAAAATCATCTCTCTTATATGCCAAAACAATAATCAATATTTCACACAAATGAATAAAACACATAAATCAACAAAAACATAAAAATTGATCACATTAGTAATGTTTTCGTGCAGTTGGATCAAAATCATGTTTGAAATGGAAGGGTTGTGAATGCTACATAGATAAAAATACTCCTCAATAAAATAATTTGTTTCAGGAAAAGAGAACTATTTTTCAAAAATAAACAAATTTTTCCTAAAAATTGGCAATGTTGTCATAAATTCAAAATCATTGAAAGGTGATCATTGAATCAAATGTTATCCAACAATAAAATAAAATAAATAAAACTAACTCTATGTTAGAAAAAAAAATTACATTACTTTGCAACTCAAAATGTTTCTTTACAATTTCAGAGATGATGTTCTTAGAGGAAACATTAGAGCATTCTAGATTTTACACCAAAAATTATCAATAATTGGGAGCTGATGTCTCGCTTATTTTTTCTAATATGCGATATCTGAAATTTAAGAGGTTGTGATGCAAATTTAGATTTTGAAAGATAGACATCATATTTTTCATTATAATTTTATTTTATTTAGATTATATAATGTCATCTACTACCTGTATTTTTTCAAAATATATCAAATATTTTCTATTGGAACTTCAAAGATCATCTTTGAAGATTAATATGATATCTATATTGGAAAGGTTTTTCTAAATTTCTCAGTCTCTCTCACTTACTTACTCTAAATACCCAGGTATGTTAACTACACATTCATTCCTACCTATTTCTCTCTTAATCTTTTCTTTCTATCTTTTCATTTTAAACATCGAACAATAGAGATAAACCCTGGTTTCGAATGCTTACCCGAATGAGATGGACCCTACAAGGTTGTACTTACGAAACCATAGTTACACAACACTTAACCCGATGGAACCACAGTTTATACAATGCCTCACATAAACAACCACACATAACAAACTCACACAATAAGGAGCACTAGTCAGAGCCAATTGTGGATCATTGACAGACAATCCTGATTTCTAATCATTGTTGAAAGTCAATATACAATCATTGCCATACTCGTTAGACTACTTCTATTTTATTTTATTTTTATTAGTTGTCTTCTTTTTCTCTTCCAATTTTTCCATAAAGGTCATATTTGACATCATTTTTGATAGTTGAGGTTCATCCAAACATTCCTAGGCATCATTTTTTTGTTTGCATCCGAGTTTGTGATACTAAGTTGCTTTGAATTTACTTCTTATTAGACAAATTTGCTTAATCATCTATATATATCCGCAAAGGTGATAAAGGCGATAAGTGACAAGGCTTCTCTGCCATATGATATGTTTGTGAAAATTAAAAATATTTCTTTAGAATTTCAGAGATGATGTTCTTAGAGGAAACATTGGAGATATTGAGCATCAAGGATTGCATTGCACTAGAGTTTCCCATCAACGTTGCAAGTTTCACACGAAAAGTTATAAATAATTGGGAGTTGATGTCTTTTTCGTCTATTACTTGATGATGTTTGAAATTTGTGAGTGTGGAGACTCCCATGGAATTTTTTCTCATGGTAAACATGGAATATTTATTAAAAAATATTAAATATCACCAACATTATAAACAAGACTTTCAAAATCTAAATGGCATCTCTAATGTAAATGCCATCAAAATTATAAAGAAAACCCATCAAAATATAAATGCAATATTAATATACTCCTAAAAGAAAATTTAAAGCCATAGCATTTTGCAGAAGGTTTTCTGGGGGGTGAATTTAATTACGATGTGATAGGTTTATAATTGTTTGAATTTTTCTTTATAAATTATTCATTTACTTTTTGGCCAGAGTATATGGCACCCTGTTCTTGCCTACCCCTTCTAACATTTTCTTAAATTTAATGAGCTACCAAAAGAAAAGTAATTACAGGTTTCATATGAATGTTGCAAAATGGAAATAAAACAACAGAGGGATGTGTTTCCCCCTTTCAACACAGAGAATGCAATATGTGGAAGTAAAATCACACACAGACAAAGAGCGAGAACACACAGGAGAAGATTTTTTTTTTCTATTCACTCATCTCTAAAAACATATGAAAATATCATTCCCTTAATACAAAATGGCAGAGCCTGTAAACTTAATGATATTAAATGCTCGATGAGATGGATAACCACATAATCGTCCTTCTGCTGTGAAGGTCCGATTCTCAACAAAACAATGTACAAAACACAAACTGTTGGACTTGAATTTTATGGGTTTCGACTTAGAAACCACATCACATCCGCGCCCTCATTGCAAATCACATTTGGGTGATTTTAACTTTTAACTGGCACAATACGGGAAAACTTAAAAACTTGTGATTGTGATGTGCAATGGCATTATCGCATTGCAACATAAAAACTTTAACTTGCAGGCGCTATCCGTTGAGCTTTATGATATGCGATTGTGATTGCATCACAACTTATAACATTTACTTTGCGGTCACTATCCTCCTAAGCTTGCGATGTGTGATTGCGATTGCATCAAAACTTAAATGAAATACCTTGCGGGCACTCAAAGGTAAGTTGTAAGATATACAAAGTGTGAAATATGGGTGCCAAAAAGGTAAACAATAAAACATGTGAAGTGCGATATTTAAGTTTTTCGATGTGCGAGGACGATGTCGCATCGCAACATCACAAGTTGTGGTGTGGGGCTTAAAAGCTAAATGGTAAAATGTGCGAAGTGCGATATGCAGGCACTTAAACGTCGGGAAGTGAGAAAAAGAGAAAAGGTAAAGAAAAGGCAAAACCAAGGTTTTCGTGTGGTTTGGTAATGCGGTAAGGTTAAGGGTCCCACTATATATCACATCGACGGAATTTTAAGTTATGCGAAGTGTTAAGGAGTAGAAGGTAAAACTTGTTGGCTACGATATGCAGACAAGAGGTAAGTAAATGTGGTGGGTAAGAAATAATGCAGAGTAAAGGCTCTGGTACTCTGTTTCTGATATTGCGTGAAAACACCTGCGGATTTGGATCCTGGGCTTTGTCCTTCCCTGAAAAAAAGTTCAATGTAAGTGTGGGTTGCTTCCATTTTTATTCATGGTGGTGGTTGGGAATATTTCGAACACTCCCCCTTAATCAAAACTACCACCATCAACCATTCCCAAACATTTTCTTAGGTAAACAAAAATTTTCAGTCCCAATGGCTTTGTGAGGATATCTGCAAATTATTCCTCTGACCTGCAATGTTGCAACATAATTTCACCATTCTCAGCTAATTCCCCTATGAAATGGTATTTGGCATCAATATGCTTTGTTCTCATGTGGAAAACATAATTCTTTGACAATGCAATTGCTAAACTGTTATCACAGAAAATTGTGATTCCTTTGTCTTGTTCATGACATAAATCCCTCAACATCCTTCTCATCCAAACTTCTTGAAATGTTGTTGATGTTGCTGCTACATATTAAACTTCTGTCGTTGATAATGAAACTATTGGTTTCTCTTGGAAGCCCATGAAATGGCTCCCAATTCGAAATGAAAATTATACCCTGATGTGCTCTTTCTGTCATCAACACTTATAGCCCAATCACTGTCAGTGTAACCAATCAGCTTAAAATCATCAGTTTCAGAGTATAGAACACCATACTCCTTTGTTCCATTTACATAACTCAGTGTTCTCTCATTTTCTTGCTAATGTGTCTGCTTGGGTGTCTCCATGAATCTAGATATCAAACTTACTGCATACATTATATCAGGCCTAGTTGTCGTTAAATACATTAGACTTCCAGCCATGCTTTTGTATAATGTCGAATTGACATTATTGTTGCAATATTCCTTGCTCAACTTCAACCCCATGACAGTTGGAGTTGATGATGGCTTGATGTTCTGGATATTGAACCTTTTTAAAATCTCTGCAACATACTTTGCTTGGGAGATAAAAATACCCTTTTATGTTTTCTTTACTTCTATGCCCAAAAAATATCTTAACAAACCCAAGTCAGTCATTTCAAACTCACTTTTCATGACTTCTTTGAAATCAACAATGAGAGAAACATCATTGCCTATAAAAATCAAATAATCTACATACAAAACAACAATAAGAATTTTACCGTCATTTTATTTTATGTAGAGTGTGTGTTCACCATCACACTTGTCGAACCCATTTTCCATCAGGTAAGCATCAATCCTGTTGTACCATGCTCGTGGTTCTTGCTTTAGCCCATAAATAGCTTTCCATAGCTTACACACCTTGTGTTCTTGGCCTTCTATTTCATAGCTAGGAGGTTGTTCAACATAGACCTCCTCTTTCAGCACTCTATTCAAGAATGTTGACTTCACATCCATTTGATAAACTTTCCATTTTTGTTGTGTTTCTATAAACAAAACTATCCGCACTGTCTCCATCCTTGCAACTGGTGTAAATATTTCCTCATAGTCTCTTCCTTGCTGCTGCTTGTAGCCTTTGACAACTACCCTTTCCTTGTGCCTTTCTATCTTGCCTTCAATGTTGCTTTTGGTCTTATAAACCCATTTCACTCCAATAACTCCCATCTGCCATTCATTTCTATTGCTCCTATTTCTTCATTCATTGCTTCAATCCACTTATCTTCTTTGACTGCATCTTCAAAATGGATTGGGTCATCAACATGAAAAAATAATGCAAATAAATATTTTAGACCAGCACTATTATCAACTTCTTCTTGCTCATAAATTTCACTTAAATTTTTGAATCTTGGTCTTGTATTTGTTGAAGATGTCCTTGGAGTTGCACTTGAACTCGAGGGAGTTGTTGATCCTTGTGGTGTGATTGTAGAAGCACTTCCTTGGTTTCTCAATGTTGTTCTATTTCTTGCTTGTGGTGTGCTCTGTTGATCTTGTGTAGGTGGAGGAGGAGCCACCGTTGAGGAGTTGCTTGCTGCAGTGCATTCCTCTTTCTCTTCATGAGACATACATGTCTTCACATTTACTCTATTCTCTAAACTTCGATCCCATGCTTCTTCTTCTATGAATTGAACATATCTGCTGATTATTACTTTATTGGTTGATGAATTATAGAGCTTGTAAGCCTTGGATTCATCACTGTATCCAAGAAATATACATTTCTCCCCCTTGTTGTCCAACTTCTTCCTTAACTGATCTGGGACATGTGCGTATGCCACACATCCAAACACCCTCACGTGAGTGAAAAATTTCTTTGTTCCACTCCATGCTTATTCTGGAACTCTATTCATAACACTTTTGGTTGTACATATATTTATGATATATGCTTCACATGAGACATATTTTGCCCAATAATCATTTGGCAAATGCTTTTCCTTCAACATGCCCCTTGCCATTTCCAGATGGTCCTATTCTTTCTTTCTGCAACACCGTTTTGCTGAGGTGTATACCTTGTAGTAAACTTCTTTTGAATTCCATGCTCCCTGCAAAAACGTAGGAAGTCTTTGGAAATATATTCTCCACCTCTGTTAGTTCTCAAAACTTTTACGTAGTGTCCACTTTTTCTTCTCAACAAGAACTTTTTAGTGGTAGAACTTTTCAAACACTTCACTTTTATGTTTTAGAAAATAGACCCATGTCTTCCTTCTGTAATCATCTATAAATGTAAAAATATAATGACTGCCACCTAATGATGGCATTTGCATTGGTCCACATAAATTTGAGTGGACAATCTGCAAAGGTACCTTTGCCCTTATATTCTTTCCCGTTGAAAATGATTCTTTGTGTTGTTTTCCCAATATCCAACCTTCACATAGGCTGTCTGGTTTCTCTATGAGTGGTAATCCCTTTACCATGCCTTTTCTATGCAACAAATTCAAACCTCCGAAATTAATATGACAAAATCTCAAATGCCATAATCAGTTCTCATCTTTCACTTATTCTTGAAAGATTTCTTGTGTGACAACTGCTACAACACCTCCTTCCTTCAAGTCCGATCTCATATTAAGAGGAAACATCCTATTGCTTTTCATATGCACTTTTGCAATGAGTTGTGTACTTGAAGGTGTATACATGATTGTGCACACATAATCTTTAAAAAACACATTGTATCCCTTTTGCATGAGCTGTCCAATGCTTATAAGGTTACATTTCAAACTAGGGACATAATAGGCATTGGGCATGAACTTATTCTCTCCCTTATTTGTCAAAACATTTACTCTCCCTTTCCCCATGATAGAGACTTTGCTATCAGTCCCCAATGTCACTTTAGATTTTACACTTTCATCTAGATTGGAAAACATTGCTATGTTTCCAATGATATGGTTACTACACCTTGAATATGATAAACATATATCTTCTTGTTTTTCTTGTGCTACATTACAAGCTATAAACAAATCTACATGGTTCTGATTTTCTTTTGTAAAATTTACACTTGTAAAGAATGATAGACTTATT
Source organism: Pinus albicaulis (assembly GCA_034641835.2). Lineage (NCBI taxonomy): Eukaryota > Viridiplantae > Streptophyta > Pinopsida > Pinales > Pinaceae > Pinus > Pinus albicaulis. Next base: position 27,924 of record JAXQQM020072776.1, read on the forward strand.
TGGGTAACCAACCCAATCACATGTGTAAAAAATGAATCTATATTATCAGACTCTTTCATACAAAGAGTTTCAAAATCTCTTCTTAACATTTGAAGTTTTGTTTTCTTCACCTTTGCCATGCCTTGATAGGCTATTTGGAGGGTATCCCATGCCTTCTTGGACTTTGTTGTTATTGCAACCCTTGGAAAAATACTCTCATGTACTGCTTAGAAAATATAGAAGAGGGATTTGGAGTCCTTCTTCTTATTGTATCTCAATAAATCTCTTTCTTCTTGTGTCAAAGCATTATATGTTGTTGCATCTGTTGGTTCTTGGAAACCATTTTCCACCAGCTCCCAATATCTTGTGAAGCAAACAGGGCCTTCATTGTAATGGCCCAATAATCATAATTCTTACCATTGAACTGTGGTAGTTATGGATGATTCAAGCTTGTGCCTGTTGCTGCCATCTTGACTGTGTAAAAAAAACCTTTTGACTGTATAAAAAGCTTTCTCGCTGCTTAAAATAACCTTTCAGCTTCTTCAGTAAAGAGCTTGTTCTTTCACTGAGAGCCTAAACTTGCTCTAATACCATGTTGGAAAATGGAAATAAAACAACAAAGGGATGTGTTTCCCTCTTTTAACAAAAATAATGCAATATGCAGAAGTAAAATCACACACAAACAGAGGGCGAGAACACACAGGAGATGAATTTTTTTTTCTATTCATTCATCTCTAAAAACATATGAAAATTAAATTCCTTTAATACAAAATGGTGGAGCCTGTAAAATTAATGCTATTCAATGCTAGATGGGACAGATAACCACATAATCGTCCTTCTCTTGCAAAAGATTGATTCTTCACAAAACAACGTACAAAACACAAATTGTCGGACTTGAAATTTTATGGGTTTCAGCATCAAAACCACATCGCATCTATGCCCTCATCGCAAATTGCATTTTAGCAATTTTAACTTTTAACTGGCACAATACGAGAAAACTTAAAAACTTGTGATTGAAATGTGCGATGGCACTATCGCATCACAACATAAAAACTTTAACTTGCAGGCGCTATCCGTTGAGCTTTGCGATATGCGATTGCGATCGCATCAAAACTTATAACATTTACTTTGCGGGCGCTATCCTCTTGAGTTTGTGACTTGAGATTTCAATTGCATCACAACTTAAATGAAATAACTTGCGAGCAGTTAAAGGTAAGTTGTAAGATATGCCAAGTGCGAAATGTGGGCACCAAAAAGGTAAATGGTAAAACATGCGAATTACGATATTTAAGTTTTGCAATGTGCGATGATGATGTCGCATCGCCACATTGCAAGTTTTGGAGAGGGGCTTAAAAGGTAAATGGTAAAATGTGCGAAGTGCGATATGCAGGCACTTCAACGTCGAGAAGTGCGAAAAAGCGAAAAGGTAAAGAAAAGGTGGAAACAAAGGTTTACATGCGGTTTGGTAATGCGGTAAGGTTAAAGGTCCCACTAGATATCGCATCGGCAAAATTTAAAGTTCTGCGAAGTGTTAAGGAGTAAAAGGTAAAACTTGCGAGCTACGATATGCGGGCAAGAGGTAAGTAAATGTGGTGTGTAAGAAATAATGCAGAGTAAAGGCTCGGGTACTCTATTTCTGATATTGTGTAAAAACGCTTGTGGATTTGGATCCCAGGCTTTGTCCTTCCCTGCAACAAAATTCAATGTATGTGTGGGTTGCTTCCAGTTTTATTCATGGAGATGGTTGGGAGTATTTCCAACAATGAATAGTTGTGGGAAAGAAAATTAGGAGGAGTTTAAAGTGTAAATGTGGTTAGTTTGAATTTGCAAAGCGATATGGTTGCAAAAATTTTGTTGGAACATATACTTCTACGATGAGAAAATGAGCATGTATTTGAATTTCCAAAATTTTCATGAGGAGGTTTGACATTGTCCAATTGTATTTCTCAACTTTCTCCAGATTTAAAAAAAAAGGAGGAGAATTTGAAGTAGAAGTCGCACCGCTGTTGTGGAGACTTCGCAGATCCAGAAGATCCAACTTCAAAATATGGTTTGATGTTGGAATATGAGCATAGGACTTTTGTTAGAATGGAGGCCAAACATCTCCTTGAATTCCCAACATAATCGTGGAAATTTTCATGTTTTCGGAACCTCTTTTCCAACATTCTCCACCTTTAAGAAAAACACGAGAAATTTCAAGTTTTGCGTACGGTTGTGATCTATAATTTTCTTATTTTGTAAATGGTAATAATTTAAGGCGAATTTTCTTTTCCAGTCTATCCACCCATAAATATGTGGGGGCAATATATGCCTACCGCAGAATGATGTGCCTGCGTTAATCTTACGGTGAGCATTTAGTGCCTCGCGCATTTATGAGTGGATAAACTGAAAAATAAACTTTGCCATAATTTAAAAGTAGCATGAGATCCAACATTTTGCTTAATTTTGTAATACATGAATATCCTTTTTTACAAAAAGAGCTATCACATCAAGATATTCCAACTTTAAATTATAATAACGTCCAACAAAATTAACGGTACACTGCACTCTAATCTCATACACGGATCCGAGAGAGATATGATAATAATTATCTCTAGAAGGGAAATAAAGAGAATGAGACCATGTGGACAAATGTCGCTGTAAAAGTCATGGGTATCACTTTCCAATCGAAGATATCGAATTTTATGTTATGGTTTATGGGAAATGTAATTTAATATATATTTAGTATGAAAGCAATAAATTATTTTGGAAAATAATAGAAATTTTGGTAAAATTATGATAAAATTTGATAGAAATTTTTGAAAATCTAAATTATAGTTTTTAAATTTCAAGATTTTAAGTGTCTTAAAATTTTTAATGATACTAAATCCATTTTCAAAATAAAAAAAATAATTCAAACATTCCAATATTTTTATTTTTTAATTTTTTTACCCAGATTCTGACCAGAGATTTGTTGTCAGAGTAATTGCCTTCGGTACACAATTCCAACAAACTTAAATATAATTTATGAATCGTGAAGTTTTCCAGTCACATAATTGTTTCACTTTATAGTTGATATCACTTTCACAGACTTCCCACACCATCGATGTCCATCCATAAAGCTGGGCATAATAAGTACTAGCGATTATCACCCAATTATGATCGGGCATTAACGGAAAAAATATTGCCCATAGCTTTAGACGCCTTTACCTGAATATAAATTATAAATGGACAGAGAAAAATGATGGCACCAGTGACCGTCCTCTTTTTGGACCACGCTAGAACTTGATATTTACAGAAGTACGAAATTTGACATTTTCCGCAATTGCAAGTTGTGAAATTTGGACAAATCCATTTATTACACATGGTTGCCTAAATCGAAAATATCTGCTTAGGGAACGAATTTAACGAAATATTGGCAAATATTGCAAGAATTGCTAGAGTGTCCATGCATTTTGATATAGTTTTGACCAGTTACTATTTATAGATTAAAAAATACAGCACGATAGAATCGACCTAATTTATTTTCACTTTTCAAATTTCAAAATAATGACATCCATCAAATTGAAAAAAGTGCAAAAAATTACAGAGACCCACAAAATAATAGGACAACCCTGTTTCCAAATTCCACCCTGAATATGCTGTGCTTCAATCTTATAGCCCTGAGACGAAGAGAATAAGACAATGCACCCACAACGATATTAGTATATTGTTGTCAGTATTAAATCTCAACTCTAGAACATAGGGCGGGAGATTAAATGGTGATTGTCCCATTAGATGAGTATCTGCATCCAATTCTTCATGTGCAGTAACAAATATTACAAAAGACTCACCAAGATCATGGAAGGAACCAGGGATCGAGCATGGGACCAACTTTGGAGGTTATTCAATCAAATTCTTTTTGGGCACTCCTGTGCAAGATATGTGGTTGATCATTGATACGGCTAGGCTAGTAAATATTAACAATAAACATGTTTACGGGTTATAAATAATATAAAATAATTTAACAGTTCTAAAAATCAAGATTTAGTGATATCTGGCAGTGATATCTACCAGTGGAAGAACTTTGAATCCTGTAACATTAAATATGAATGTGCAGAAAAGTACATTGAATCTAATTGTGTAGAAAAATACAGAGTAACAACTAAAGAAATTCTAAAAATATAATTTTAATTTAAAATAAAAATATAATATACGAAATCACATTAGTATCACATCTGACATATATAAAAGATACCCAAGAACATCATTATAACCACTTTTGTCACACGCATGACCCTAGACGTTACAACCTTGTTTTACCACTTGAACATGGAAAGATGTTGAGCGCAATCTTGTCACATCGATATCACATCCTCTCATCTATAAAGCATTTGATAAGATACCCAATGACAGTATAACTTCTTGTAGTCTCATGACCCTAGTCATTGACACAACTTTAACATGGAAAGATAATGCAATTTGAAAGTTATATTACAGTAAGAGCATACAAAAAGTTATATTACAGTAAGAGCATACAATTATGGACATGGCTTATAAATAGATAGAAATTAGAGTATCAGAGCATAACACTAAATCACTTAGATTGAGAAATGACATCCACAGACAATGTTTTTTTCTCAGTGAGATTTCAACCTTAATCCATTGACTTTGTCTATGGAAAATATGTGAGCATCTGGACTATCTCGTGCATTGTAGGTCTTTCCACTGGGTGTTCTTGTATGCATAGCAGATCCACGAAGAATATGTGCATGGCTTCTCGCATTGGGACGTTGCCGAACCTGGGATCTATAATATTCTTAACTTCTTCTCTTTTCCAATTCGTCGTCTTCTTTACCCACCCTCTTATGTTCATGCCCTTTGTTGGATGTACAGTAATTTCAACCTACTTTGCTGACAGCAGTTAATGCAAGGAGTCGTCTAGATTTGAGTAGGAGAGATAGCTTAGCTTCTTAAAGAAGCTATCTCCACCGACAATGAACCTCGAGAAGGTTCTTCTCTTTGTATAAATATCTATTTCTTGTAATGCAAATGAACAAGCTATTCTTGGAGTCTTCTGTTTTCTGTCATGGTATCAGAGCTCCTTCATTGGAGTTGTTCTGATTCTTTCACCCTTCTCAAATTCACATTCACCCACTGCCTCTGTACCAGTAATCAATTCAAGCAGAACCACTCCAAAGCTGTATACATCGCTCTTCTCATTCAGTTTTAGAGTGTATAGGTACTCATCTAATTCAACATTTAACGTTAAGTTGAATGTTAAATTAAAAAACAAGATGAAAAATTAAGAATGGTTTGATTTTAATGAAATGATTTTGTTCAATATCTTCCACAACCAGTCAGCACAGTAAATTGTTAGGCAACCTTCTTCTGAAATTGGCTATGTAAAAATGAGCAAAATTTTGATCCATTAACATACTAGGAGGTATGAAGCCAACCGATCCTAGGATTGAGGTCAGGCATTCCGAGGTACTAGAATGATGCAAGAACTTGGCCAGCCCAAAATCGGAAACATGTGCTTCAAAGTTGGAGTTGAGAAGAATATTGTTGGATTTGATGTCGCAATGAATGATAATCGACTGAAAATTGTGGTGAAGATAGCACAACCTATTTGCAGCCTCAACTGCAATTTTGTATCTCTTATCTTAATCCAAATGTCATCCACTGTTTCCATGAAGTAGCTCTGCTAGGCTTCCATTTGACATGTATTCATACACCAGAAGATTGGTGTCATGGTTGGAGAAAAATGCCATCAAATGATGGATTTTGACACAATAACAGAAGGAAGAAATGAGTACAAAAAGAGAAAAAATTGTTTGAGAGCACATGTCGTGTTTTATTGAATGACAGAGATATTTATACAATTAAGAAACAATTAAAACAAAGAAATCGTTCTGCTAAGTAATCCTACAACAACGAATTATTAACTAAAGTAATCCTACAACAATGGATTATTAACTAAAGATTAATTCTCTAACATTCCCTCTTAATCTTCAGGGTTACAATGTTTTATGTCTAACTTTTGACATTGAAATTCAAAATTAATTTTTCTTAGTGGTTTTGTGAAGATATCCGCTAACTATTCCTTGGAATCACAAAATTTGAGAGCAATATCAGCATTCTTGACAAGTTCACGAATAAAGTAAAAACGAGTGTCGATATGTTTTCTCTTTTGATGAAAGATATTGTTCTTCAATAAGGAAATAGTGGAAGTGTTGTCACAAAGGATTGAAATGGGTTTATTTTCTGTATATCTAAAGTCGGAGAGAAGTCTCTTTAGCCACACTGCTTGACATGATACTAAATTCGCTGCAACGTACTTGGCCTCTGTTGAAGATAGTGCAACTATGGGTTGCTTTTTGGATGACAACAAGATCAAGTTTCTGCCAAATAGAAAAGCATAGCTAGAAGTGCTTTTTCGATCATCAATACAACCTACATAATCACTGTCTGTATAAATAACAATCTTACTGTCTATAGAGGCTGCATACAATAAGCCATAAGTAGATGTACCTGCAATGTACCTTAACACCCTTTTTCCAGCTTTCCAATGACAGTCTTTAAGAGATTCCATAAACCTAGAAATATAACTAGCTGCAAATGCTATATCAGGTCTAGTAGCAATAAGATACATAATACTACCAGCAAGTTTCTTATACAAATTCGCATTAACAATAGTACCCACATCATATTTACTTAACTTTGTACCAACTTCAATAGCAGTATCCACTGATTTACACCTGTCCATATTGAACTTTTTCAAAATTTCAGTAGCATACTTCTGTTGACTCATAAACATACCATCGTGTGTTTGTTTCACTTCGATCGCTAAGAAGTATCTCATTAATCCAAGATCTGTCATTTCAAATTTATTTTTCATTACAACTTTAAATTCATCTAACTGCATGTTACCTGTATAAATTATGTCATCAACATAAAGACAAAGTATCAAAATATTACCTTGATGATCATTCTTGATATACAAAGTGGGCTCATGGTCGCTCCTTCTGAAACCATTATTCAGCAAGTAATGGTCTATTCAGTTGTACCAAGATCTTCGAGCTTGCTTCAAGCCATAGAATGATTTCTTCAACCTGTACACCTTATGTTCTTGATTTTTGATTTCGAAACTAGGTGGTTGATCAACATACACTTCTTCGTTCAAAACACCATTCAAAAAAGAAGAATTTACATCCATTTGGTAAATTGGCCCCTTGTTTTGTGCTGCAATAGCTAATACAAATCAAACAGTATCAATTCTTGCTACAGGTGCAAATGTTTCACCATAATATATGCCAAGTTACTGTGAAAAGCGTTTGGCAACTAACCTTGCTTTGTGCTTATCAACTTCTCCTCTCTCATTTAACTTTGTTTTAAAAACCCATTTGACACCTATATAATTTTTATCATCACGTATATTAACCAAATCCCAAGTTTGATTTCTTTCAATAGCATCGATTTCATTATTCATTGCATCTACCCATTCTTTGTCCTTTATAGACTCTTCAAAACAAGTAGGTTGAAATGAAAGAAATGAAAAATTTACAATATCATCAACATCGTCTTATGCATAAATATCACTTAAGTTTCTCATTTTAGGATTATCAGAATTAGACTCAAAAGATGATGACCTGCTACTGATTGATGAACTACTATTAGTTTTGTCTTGAACCTCTAATCTTGGAGTGCTTGTTGCAGGTGCTTGATGTTCGTCTAACAGAATAAAAGGATTATGACAAGTATTGTTCTCCATTTCATTCCAAGACTTGTCTTCTAGAAATTTCACATGTCAACTTAAGAAAAACATCTTAGTTATAGAATTAAACAATCTGTATTCCTTATATTAATCACTATATCCTATAAAAATATACTTTTTACTCCTATCATCAAGCTTCTTTCTTAATTTTTTTGGAACATGAGCGAAAGCAATAAAATCAAATACTCAAAAGTGTGAAACAATTACCTTTTGTCCACCCCATGCTTCTTCGGGTACAAAACTTTGAATACTGGAAGTTGGTGATCTATTCAAAATATATACTGAACATGCAACTGCTTCAGCCCATAAATATTTAGGCAAATTTCGTGTCTTAAGCAAACTTTGAGCCATATTCATAATTGTCTAAATCTTTCTTTTTGCGACTCCATTATGCTACGGAGTATAACTGGTTGTCGTTTGTTTTTTAATACCATGTTGTTTGCAAAAATCAATGAATTCATTAGATTCATATTCACCTCCTTTATCAGAACTCAGAACTTTAATAAACTTGCCACTCTGTTTTTCATCCTCAGCTTTGAACTCCTTAAACTTGGAAAATGTTTCAGATTTGTATTTGATCAAATACATCCAAGTTTTCCTACTAAAATCATCAATGAAAGTAAGAAAATAAAGACTACCAGCTATTGATTTTTCTTGCATTGGACCGCACAAATCTGTATGCACTAACTCTAGTTGTTATTTGGATCTATTAGAGGCTGAAGCAAAACTATATTTCTTATGTTTACCCATTATACAACTTGTACAGGAAGAGATATGATCAGAAAAAGCAAGAAAACGTTTCACCATAGACTACCTTTGCAACAAACTCGTATTTTTGATAGGTAAATTACCATATCACAAATGCCATAGATCAGAGTCAGTTGGCGTTGAAACATTATGTGCATATGACTTCTCACTTTTCAATTGTAATTGATACAACCTATTCTTTTTCATAGGAATCTTTGCAACACGGGACTTATGCTTATCATAATCGTGCAAGTAGTATTGTGAAAGCTAACATCATAACCATGTGCATTTAACTGACCAATACTCAAAAAATTATGCTTGGAATTGGATACATAATAAACATCATGATATTCTTCACAACATTTTGTTTGGTTAATATAGGTACAACACCCTTTCCTGAAGCTTTAACTTGGTGATCATCACCCAAACCAATAGAGGAATTGAAAGATGTATCAAGACGTGAAAACAAATCACTATGAACAGTCAAATGATTACTACATTTTTTGTCTACCAACAAAACATATTTATTAGGTACTTGCACAGTCACTTGGCATGCCAAAAATAAAACATTTGATGTTTCACATTCAGTGTTTGTGACATTGGCTTTGTTTTTACTCAAAACATAGTGTAATTTTCAACATTCAGACTTATAATGGCCATATCTTTTACAATAGTGACATTGAATTTTTGATTTATCTATCCATTGACGACTATGGTTAGTTTGAGACTGCTCTGAATGTATTTGAAATACATGTGATCTATCATCAGACTAAGACTATCTTCTACCTCTTCCTTTCCTCCCACGAAAACTTCTGCCTCTATCTCTATCCATATAAGCTTTAGATTTGAAAGCATGCTCTAAAGTACTGACATCTAACATTAGGGCAATATTGAGGCAAAAAACGGGCCTCCTAAGGAAACTGTACAATCAAAATTCACTTTATGAGAACCGATCACATTTTAGGGGATGACATCATCCCCCATGGTTGAGGTGGCATTGTTTGAGTTAAATGTACTTACTTGTCACATTCTCAATGGTGGATAAAAACTCATGGTTAACCATAGTAGTATTCTAAGTACTTTTAAAGTCAAAAAGTAAAGTACTCATAATAAATGTCATTTCACATTTTTTGAATAAAATATTATTATTGTCATTTCATATTTTTTTAAAGAAACAATGCATATCCCTATACAATATTCATGTATTTACACACTTTTCAATAAATATTATGTTTGTGTATTTTCATATATTTATTTGAAATTATATATTCATTTTATTTTATTTAATATTACATTTTCAAATTAATTATAAGTTAATATCTATACATATATAAATAAATACCCACTCATAAATATAGATTAAATCTATTTCAATATTTTTTTAAAAATACAATTCAATTCATTTCATTATGATTATATTAATATATATATTATTATATATAAGATTATGAAACATAATTGAAATGTAATAGAATATATATCATATTAATTTTTATATTATATATTATTTCTCCTTACTTTATAAATCAAATCAATCAATATGTAATATAAAATTAATATATTACATTTATTATATTATATTATTTTGTTTTTGTATAGTATATTAATTACATGTTATTATATATTTTAATTGTATAATTTAAATAACCTAAATTTTAATTAATGGTATGGTATGCAATTAAGAATTTATGATTTTTATTTATAATTTGTTTTAAGTTATTTAATTACAAATCACAAATGAATTAATTGTTCAATGATAATGATTTTTTCTTGAAAAACTCATTTTTATTTATAGTCACATCAATACAATTTTTTTAATAATTTTATTTTGGTACAACTTTTCAATTTAATTTAATCATAGTTACATGGATTGTGGTGCAAAAAATGAATTGTAAATTCATAAATATTATTTTATTGGTTTAGCTATTATTTTATTATTTCCTTAAGAGGCCCATTATAGACCTCAAAATTCCCCTAATGATTAATCCTTGCTTCATGAGCCAACAAAGAACCAGTCAATTCTTCCACAGTTAATTTTGTTAATTCTCTCGACTCAAAAACAGTAACTATCATGTCAAATTTTTTGGCAAACATCTAAGAATTTTTTCAACAATTCTTTGGTCTTCAAGTTCTTCACCATTAATCTGAATTTGATTAACAACACCCATAACTTTAGTCATGAACTAATAAACTGTTTCTGATTTAGCATTCCTAGCAGCAGCGATATTAGGAAAAATAGAGTCATCTAAGGAATTTAAAATGCACGACTTTTCTCTACTTTCTTTCTGTTTAATTTCATCAAATCGTTTTCTTTGAGTAGCACTCATTCCAACAATTGTATTTGCGTCAGGTTCTATGAACCCCAACTCTATTGATTCCCAACAACCTAAACCTTGTAAGCATGCTTGCATTTTAAGAATCCAAAAATCATAATTCTTTCCATTAAATAGAGGCGTAGGGATTGCAGACTGACTTGTCGAGGCCATGTTTGAAGCAATCAAAAATCTGAAAACAAATCTCTTTAAAACACTTCCAAATAATTAACACAAACGGACTTTTGATGAGGGTGATAAAAAAATATATTGTTTTTATCCTTTTAATTTCAACACCATAAACCATGGCATCCTTCCTCTAACACTAATTACACAAATTAGCAGCCTTCCTCTAACGCTTATTATACAAATTTTTAAAACTGTGAATCAAGTAAAAAAACATGGAAGCCTTCCTCTAACGCTGATTATACAAACTAATAAAACCAGTCAAATAAAACAATGTGGCAACCTTCCTTTAACGCTGATTACACAACTATTAAAACACTCAATTCAGGGCTTACAAATTCCTTGTTGGATGCTCCTTCGTTCAACGACTTGGCAACTTCAAACAACAAGGACGAAACTGTAGTGAAAAAGCAGGCAGCAACGACTTCTCTGCTTCAAACAACTACTTGGCAGCTTCAAACAACAAGTGCAAGCAAGTCTTCATCAAAACATTTCTAGCAGTTCACCTTTGCCCAAGAAGAACCCCAATACTCTGATACGATGACAGAATAACAGAAGGAAGAAAAGAATACAAAAAGAGAAAAAATTGTTGGAGAGCACACGCTGTGTTTTATTGAATGATAGAGATATTTATACAACTAAGAAACAGTTAAACAAAGAAACTATTCTGTTAACTAATCCTACAACAACGAATTATTAACTAAAGACTATTTCTCTAATATATTTTTCCCAAAGTCTTGATTTTTGCAGAGAAACCCTAATCGTTTGGAAAACCATTGAATGTGTGAATACTCATATGCAAATACTCATTAGCTTCTTGACTATAATTTGTTCACCATAAGGCATGATCCCTCTATACACAATTCTTGCTCCTCCTTTGTCGATTGTGTTCTCCTCTTTCATGCATTTCAGAATGTCATCGGTCCCAAAGTCGACTTTCTGGAAGGTTGTCATCTGCCAAGACTTGCGCCTGCCTTCTTTCCAAATGCTTCTTGCCTGATTTATAGCTACCATTGTTGCCAAGGCCAGCGAGAAGAATATGAGAAGTCCAAGCGCTAAGAAAGCCAAAATAAGTCCAATTCTTATGTCTTGATTCATAAGAGCATAATTGTGCTCCACATAAATATGGATTCCCACTTACATTGACATAATAAAATAGACCAGTGTTTGGAACAAGCCCTAAAATGTTGTTTGAGAAATCTGCGTATATATTTTTTCCAAATTCTCTTGGAATGCTCTCGTTCAACTGATTTCTGGATACGTTCAGACGGTTGAGATTTTTCATCCTGTTGATTTCCACTAGGATTGGACCACTGAACTCATTTTGGCTAAGATCAATATATTGGAGTAAAGTACAGTTGCTAAGATCCCTAGGAATGATACCATTAAACCTGTTTTCGCTGAAATCGATCATAGAAATATTCATGAGTCGGCCAATCTCTGGTGGAACATTACCTGTTAATTGATTTTCATGGATGAGAAGCATCTGCAAAGCAGATAATTTACCTATGGAAGAAGGAAGAGAACCACTCAAAATATTATTGGAAATATTAATCCGCCATAACATGGAGGATACATTATTAATTTCCTCTGATATGCTCCCACTCAGATAATTGTCCTATAGTTGGATCAGAGTTGGCATGGGTAAGTATAGTAAGCCTGCAGGGATCGAACCATTCAAATGATTTTTCTGCAGGAGGACCATATGCAGAGAATCACATTTTCCCAAAGAATCAGGAATTGGGCCGAAGAATAAATTATACTCTATAGTCAATATCTCCATCCTTCCACCCTTAAAAATACTCTGAGGGATGGAACTAGTAAGTTTGTTGTAAGAAATATCCATTTCCACCAAGTGTCCACTTATGCCCAGTTGCTGGGGCACCTGGCTTGTGAAATTGTTCCCCCAAAGGTTCAAATCCTCCAGATATGGCAAGTCACCAATGAAACGTGGAATCTCGCCATGTGGTTTGTTCCGTGACAGATATAGCTCTTTTACTTCTTTTAGCTCTGAGATTTCCATGGGTATTTCTCTAGAGAGGGAGTTATTGGATAGATCCATGCACGTTAAGCTCGTAAGATTTCCTAGTTCAGGGCGAATATGACCTGTCAATCTATTTAATATAAATACATTGCAACCATATTTTTCAAACCACCAAGCTCAGAAGGAAGAGCACCAGTAAGACCACAACCAAAGTTATCGAGTTCTACAATATTGCTCAAATTTCCTATCTTGCGAGGAATATCTCCATATAATGCATTGTAGTAGCCTAAATAAAGTGTTTTCAAGTTCCTCAGATTGCCAAGCTCTCTTGGTATTCTTCCACTTATTTCCATACAATGAAAGGTATTCTAAATTTGTTAAATTCCCATACTCACGAGGAATGCTTCCCCAAAAGAAATTTCCTCCCAAATCAAGATGTTTGAGCTTCGTTAAATAACACACATTTAGTGGCAATGCCCTTGACAATTTTTTTTAAAAGACATCAAGGACCTCTATGTTCCTCATGTTTGATATGTTGGAGGGGAGGCTTCTAGTGAGGAAGTTATTAGAGATGTTGAAGAAACGAAGGGCTTACAGATTTGTGACCTTAGTAGGAAATGGTCCGTAAATACTCATGTAGGAGAGGTGTAGAGCCACTACATGGCCAACATGGTCACACTGGACGCCAGTCCACGAGAAATAGGTTGTGTGATTGGATACACTCTAGCTGTCTAACAGGTGACTAGAATAGACAATTCCTGCTTTCATTGAAATGAGGAGTCTGGCATCTCCATAGAATGATGAATTGGTGATTGTAGCAGATGATGGGTATAGAAAAATTGAGATGATCAGAAAAAAGGTGATGTCCATGGCGAGTTTTTTCTTCCTCATCTGTAATGAATGAATCTATGTTGAGAACTCCCTGATTTTCACAGTGCGACAGAATATAAGATAGTTCCCACAACTACAATTAGGGAACCACTGTTAATTACCAGGAATACGGCCTACTCCAAGAGGCCAATGATTGACGCAGTGGAATAGAATTGAAGAAAGCTCTCGGTATCACAATAACAGAACTACTCCAATGATTGCAGAAAATTGTTAGGCATTCCACTTAATATAAAATATCTGAGAGTACTGTACTTATCGACACAACTAGCAGTGGGAATGCGCGCGAAGGATGGTTCACAACAATAGTCCATTTTTAGTCTTTTTTCTGAATAGTGGATGGTTGGTGTGTTGGTGTACATGCACCTAGATTAGATTTAGTTAAAATCTAGAGATTACATGCAATGTGCACTTGTCTTTAGCTAGTTAACTTGAGTGCTTTACATGCGCATAGTTAACTTAATAAGATTTAGTTCAACTCTAGATATTGCATGTGATGTGCACTTTTTTTTAGCTAGTTAACTCGAGTGCTTACATGCGATGTGCACTTGGCTTAGTTAGCTAACTTAGTGCTTGCATGTGGTGCATGTGAACATTAGCAGAACATAAAGCACACTTAGCTTCAGTTAGCTTTAACTATCCATAGTTATTGCATGTACAAATAAGCTTAACTTAGTTGCTTTTATGTATTGATTCCAAACCTAATATTGATGAATCAATTTCATTATTTTCTCCATTCTTGCTCACTCCTTCTTTCTCTTGAAATTTTGTTCATTTTTTTGCAAATCTAGGTCTTTGTATCTCAAAATATCACCTGGTATCATAACACAGAGATTTGTAATCAGTGCACAAGCCATTTTTATTTGTAGGTTCAAAATATTGAAGAAAAAACAAAGGATGGATTCTAAATTTGAGTTTCCACAATCGAAAATTCTTACTCCATATAATTACTTCAAATGGAAGCCAAAGGTTCTACTTCATCTCAAAAGTGGAGGATTTTTTCGAGTAACCATGGAAACAGAAGTTGAACCAACATCAACAGTGGAGAAAACAAGATATTTCAATTGCATGGATGAGGCCTTCGGCATTCTATGTTTATCTATCTCTCCATAACTGTTATTTCATGTTGAATCATGATCAAATCCAAATGAAGTATGGAAAAATTTGGAAGGATTGTTTAGAAAATAGGATGAAATGCAAAGTCACATTCTAAAAAATGAGTTAAACTCATTAGATCCGAGAAATTTTGAGAACATTCAAGATTTTTTCACAAGGTATAAAGCCTTTTTGCTTTAGCTGAAAGGATGCAGGATTGACAAATCCAATCAAGAAAATTAGTTGATTCTTTCCATTTTATCAAAAATTGGTCCAGACTATGCAGAATTCGTCTCTACATTCCACATAGTAAGATCAGCAACTGGTGCAACTTGGAAGATGCCCTCACTAGATTATTTTATTCATCCTTTGATGCATGAGCAAGATAAGCTCATCAAAATGGGCACACTTAAAAATTCCAAAGAGCATGCACTTACTATTCATGCAAAAGGAAAGGAAAATTCCAAAGACCATCAGAAAGGAAAAGGGAAGAAGGATCCTGATCCAAGAAAGGGAGGAAATCCCAAACCCCCTGATGGATCATCTAGCTCAAAGGAAAGGAAAGGAACGAATGGGAAATCAATGTGCAATTATTTCCACTGTGGTTTTCACCTTGAATCTGCAAGCATGAAGAAGACTATAGATCTTATGGCACAAACACTCCAACAACACAATATTGGAGACCACATTCCTGAGAATGCCAAGAAGAAGTTTGGAGAAAAAGCACCAGATCCAAGAGGTAATGGGCATGCTTTGATTGCTCTTCATTTTCCATCGCAAGAATGGATCATCAATTCAGGAGCTTCAGATCATATGGCTTCTTCAAAGAAATCATTTTCTTCTCTACATGCATACTCAGGACCTCTTATTCTCATGGGGGATAATTCTGCAGTTGTAGCAACTAGACAAGGAAGAGTGCAATTCGAAGATGGAAGTTTTGAGAATGTCTTGCATATTCCAAGGCTTTCTGTGAATCTTCTCTCAGTGTATCAGATGACACACACAGGCAGCAGAAGGAAAGTGGAACTTACCCCAGATTCTGTGAGCATTATGATATGCAAACCAACTTAAAGATTGCATCTGGCAAGGTAAATGATCAATCTCGTCGGTATACATTTTCTAATTGTGTTCCTCAATCAGATTCCATTTTTCTACTTACGCATGCAAATGAAGAAGGTAGGATTTGGCACGAGATATTTTGGCACTTGAATTTTAGATATATGCAACAGCTTAGCAAGCAAGGGATGGTCAAAGGATTGTCGACCATTGAATTTTCAAATGGTGTTTGTAATGGATGTGCTTTTAGAAAGCATCCACAAGACAAGTTCGAGAAGGGGCATCCATGGAGAGCCTCTTCACCTTTGGAACTTGTACATAGTGATCTCATCGGTCCATTTCCAATGCTTTCAATGAGAAAAGAAAGATATGTGTTGTCATTTATAGATGATTACATGAGATTCACTTGGGTTTACTTTTTGAAACTCAATTCTAAAGTTTTTCAACATATAGAGATTATCAAAGTGCATGTGGAAAATCAGTCTGAAAAACGCATCAAGATACTTCGTACAGATAATGGGACGGAATATGTCAACAAAGATATCAAGAATATTTGTAATGAAGTAGGCATATAGTTGCAACATACAGTTCCTTACACTCCATAGCAAAATGGTGTGGCTGAAAGGAATAATCGATCTTTGAAAGTGATGTCTAATTGCATGTTGCATGCAAGATCTCTTTTGTCAAAGTTGTGGTCTGAAGCTATCAATTGTGCCTCATATATCTAGAATAGATCTCCTCATAAATTTGTTACTGGAAAAACACCTTTTGAGGCTTGTACTGGCATGCAACCTGAAGTCAATCACTTCCACATTTTTGGATCTTGATCATGGGCCCGCATTCCTACAGAGAAGAGAAGGGCTTTGGAGCCTCAAAGTAAAGCATGCATGTTTGTTGGATATTCTGATGAAGTCAAAGGGTACATATTGCTTGATATCAAGACTGAAGAGCTCTTTATTGAAAGGAGTGTAAAGTTTGACGAAGATATTTTGCATGCACCAACAGATGAACTTGTTACCAAGTTTCCATCACCACTCATTAATGTGTATGTAGATGAAACTTCAGATCAGAATTCCGATGAAGATGAGTCTTTTCCTATGACACATGTTGGATCGTCAGTTGTTGAACATCGAGATTGTACTTCCGCATGTAGTTTGGAATATTCTCGACCACCTTCAACAGAAAAATGGCGTAGCATGAGTGATATCCTTGATGATCCTGCCTCTATACCTCAGTTTGAGGAAGATCTGCAAGCACTCTTAGCTATGGAGCCATGCATGCCCATGCATGCTTATATGATGCATGCATCTAATCCACAAACTTATGCAGAAGCAACTGGGCATATTGAATGGGAAGCAACAATGGATGATGAATATAACTCTCTCATTGAGAACTAGACTTGGGATTTGGTTTTGCTACCTTCCAATCGTAAACGTGTGAGGTGAAAGTGGGTTTACCAGACCAAGAAAGAAGCAAATGGCCAAGTTAGTCGATATAAGGCATGGTTGGTAGCAAAAGGTTTTCAGCAAGTACATGGTGTTGACTATGATGAGACTTTTGCTCCAGTGGAAAAAATGGATTCCATTCGGCTAGCTCTCTCCATTGCAGTAGCAAGAGGATGGGAGGTGCATCATATGGATGTGAAGAATTCCTTTGTTCATGGTGATCTCGAAGAGGAAATCTACATGGAGCAGCCACAGGGATACATCCACAATTCATCTCTAGTATGCAAACTAAAGAAGTCTCTCTATGGCCTCAAGAAGGCACCTAGAGCATGATATGCAATGATGGATTTTATTTGTTATCTCAAAATTTTGTACGCTACAAATCTAATTACAATGTTTATTTTTTGAAGAAAATTGACTCCTTGTTGATCATAGTACTCTACGTAGATGATATTTTGATAACAAGTAGTTCAGCTTCTGTCATTACTGACATTAAAGCTGCATTGCCTAAGCGATTTTCTATGACAGACATGGACTTGCTAAATTTATTCCTTGGACTAGAGATCAATCAGAGTGGTTTTGGGATTACCATTTCTCAATCAAAGTATTCTAGAGATATTTTGGAATGATTTCACATGAGTGACTGCAAGCCAACAACCACACCTTTCTTATCAGGGATAAAGCTAGAGAATGGCCAAGACACACCATTGGTTAATTGCACATTGTACCGTCAGCTTGTGGGAAGTCTTCTTTATCTCACTCACTCTGATCCTCATCTCTCATATGCCATAGGAGCAGTTTCTAGATACATGCAGGAGCCACATGAGTTACACTGGAAAGATTCAAAGCGCATCCTTTGATATGTCTAGGGGATAATCACCTATGGGATCCATTATGCAACCAATTGTTCTTTGAATCTCATTGGGTTCATAGATTCAGATTTGTTTGCTGACAACATTGATTGCAAGTCCACCTCCGGTTATGTATTTAGTTTGGGATCCGTCCCAATTTTTTTGGTCAAGCAAGAAGCAAGTTGCCATTGCTTTATTATCAGCAGAGACCGAGTATAGAGGAGTAGTCAATGCCACTATTCGGGCCATTTGGCTATAGAATTTCCTATCTATTCTTGGGATCAGTGTCCATCGTCCAACTGTCATCTGGTGCTATAATCAAAATACGCTAAAGTTTTGCAGAGATCCAGTGCAGCGGCAGCAGACCAAACACATCGAGATCCACATGCACTTCATTAGAAAACTCATTCATGATGGGATCATCGATCTTCAGTACTATCCTAGTTCCGAGCAGACTGGTGATATCTTCACCAAGACTTTCACTTAGTAGAAGTTTTGATTCCCGTGAGATCGTCTTGGGGTGAAGGACACGACTACCTAGCAGTTTTCTTTTCTCTACTTTTGCATTATATTTTTGTGGGGGGGGGGGGGTTTCTTCCCATTGGGTTTTCCCTCTTTCCTCCTTTTTATGCATTTTATATGGGTACCTAAAATGGTCGTGTTTCTGGGACTCATTCATTTTTCATCACACTCACCTAAGTTATGCTCAAGAGGGGGTGTTGGTGTACATGCACCTAGATTAGCTTTAGTTCAACTCTAGAGATTGCATGCAATGTGAACTTGTCTTTAGCTAGTTAACTTGAGTGCTTTACACGCACATAGTTAATTTAATTAGATTTAGTTCAACTCTAGATATTGCATGTGATGTGCACTTGTTTTTAGCTAGTTAACTCGAGTGCTTACATGCGATGTGCACTTGCCTTAGTTAGTTAACTTAGTGCTTGTATGTGGTGCATGTGCACATTAGCAGAACATAAAGAACACTTAGCTTCAGTTAGCTTTAAATATCCATAGTTATTGCATGTACAACTAAGCTTAACTTAGTTGCCTTTATGTATTGATTCCAAAGCTAATATTGAAGAATTAATTTCATTCTTTTCTCCATTCTTGCTCACTCCTTCGTTCTCTTGCAAGTTTGTTCATTGTTTTGCAAATATATATCTTTGTATCTCAAAATCTCACACAGTGGCATGTGGATACATATAATGAGTAAATTATAAATTTTATTAACAAAAATTATCCCGTTATTAAATTCCTTCTTCTCAGGCTGAGTTATCCCTTATTAACTCATTCTGTGCTTAAATTACTTCCTGATGAGGACTAAATGGTTTAAATTTTCATTGATTAAAAAAGAAAATAAATGTGAGCCATGCCACCTGGTTTCTCATAGAGCCTTTCGCATACGGTTTCATTATTAACACCAATAATGGGATATAAATGAACCAATATGTCAAGTATATGATTTGTGTGAATTTTTTTTTAATGAACTCTGCGATTTCATTTTGACCAGAGTATGGTCCAGATGGAGGCCTGCCACTTCGAACATTCCCTCAGAGCCATAAGTAAATTTCTCATATACTGCGGCAATAAAATCTTTATAGATACATATGCCAAAATTTTAGATAACTTTAAAGTATAGATAGTAAAAATATGGTTTGACTGAGATAGTGGGACAAGGAAGGTTGACAGGACGCATTCCATCAAACATGAATTCCACCTTTATTGTGCTTATTCCGAAGATCTCTAACCCAAAGGGATTTGGGGACTTTAGACTGATTTCCATTTGCAATTTGATTTACAAAATCTCATCCAAGATCATTGCAAATAGAATCAGAGACACCCTATATAAGTTTATTTCCAAAGAGAAATATTGTTTTCTGAGGGGGAGGTCTATTCACGATGCTATTGCTATAGCACAAGAGGTCTTACACTCAATGCATGCTGGCAAAAAGGAAGCTCATATATTGAATATTGATTTATACAAGGCATATGACAGTGTCGATTGGTCATATATCTGTCTGATCTTATTAAAATTTGGTCTCCCTATTGAGGTCATTCGATGGATCATGGCCTGCATCTCCTCAGTTAGATATGCAGTGATTATAAATGGTAAGCCTACCCCATTTTTTGAAGCAGGTCAGGGACTGAGGCAGGGATGTGCTCTGTCCCTGCTTATTTTCATTTTGGTTATGGACGGATTCAACAGATTAATTTATATGGCAATGCAGGCTGAATTTATATCCGGTTTCTCCTTTTCTGACTCTGTAATTATATCACACTCACTCTTTGTGGATGACCTTCTTTTATTTGGATAGCTTAATAGAAATCACTGGTTCTACATTCATTATCTGCTTTCCCGCTTTGGATATGATTCTGGGCTCTTATCAACAAAGTAAAGTCATTTCTTCTCTCTGAATATGGTGATACGAACAAGATTATGTTCATAGCTAATTTCCTCGGGATCAGCTCAAAGAAGGCCAGCGAAGGTTTTTTATATCTAGGCTATAGAATCAAGCCATGTGGTTATAAGAATAGAGACTGGATGTGGCTGGTGAATAGATTCAGAAGTAAAACCAACAAGTGGACACATAGATGGTTATCAATGGGCGGGAGGCTTATTATGATTAATGTTGTTCTTTCTCAGCTTCTGGTTTACTGGGGGCATCTATTTTATATTCCTGATCATATTTTGGCCAATATTAATCAAACTATAACAATTTTATTATGGGGTGGCGCTGCTATGGGGAAGAAGTATCATTTATGTAGGCTGGAGCTTTTAAATTGGCCTAAACATCATGGTGGTTGGGGCATTCTTAACACTAGGGTCTTTAATAAAGCACTGCTGATGAAGTCCCTTTAGCGAGCCAGTATTGGCTCGGGTATCTGGACGAATATTATCAGATGCAAATATCTATCTAGTGACTCCCTTCTTGGTATATACTGCCATGATGTCTCTTTTCCTCATGCCTTGTCGGCCATTTGGTAAATTTTTAAGAAAGTATTGTTGTGTTTGGCGGATCGATTATCTTGGAAGTTTGGTGATGGGCAGCGTATATCATTGGGATATGCAAACATTTTTGGATTGTCTAAGGATGCTAAATGAAACCCTCGGCTTCTACACCATCTCGCTCACCGGGGCATCCTGTACTTCTCACAGGTAATCCATCACTGGCCGCATGGTGCCCCAATTTTAAAATTTTCCAGACTGTTGGGCCTATATGGACTTGATGCGGAGGACTGGGGCTCTTTCTTAGATGCCATCAGGGCGGTTGGGTTTTTTTATTCACCTGGCGGGGATCGTATTGTTTTTAATGGATCTAAAAATGGGGAATCCTTGATCGCCAAGGAAATATATGTTCATATAAATGTTAAATCATATGTGGAACATCTATCTGGTGTATTCTGGCCTTTCTGGAACCAGAAAATTCCCACAAAGATTGTTTTTTTTGGGTGGCTTGTGTGGAAAAAAAAATCCTCACATGGGACTCTCTAAATAGAAGGGGTACATATGGACCAAGAAGATGTGCTATTTTCCGTCTACAAGTAGAAACAATTGATCATATTTTCTTTCAATGTCCCATTGTTATCTCTCTTTGGAAGTTGTTTTTCTAGTATCATTTGGAACCTAATTGGATGCCTGAGAACTTTATTATGACTACTTTGGCTTGGGACAAATTACCAAGTAAACTCCAATCTCTCCCTTTCTTTTTTGTATGGGAAGTCTGGCTTGCCAGGAATAGACTCATTTTTTAGAATAGACCATTTGGGATTCATATCATTCATGCTGCCATTATGAGATGGATTGATGAAAGAGCACCAATTGTGGATGAAATCAAGGATGGCTCCCATCATTTGAGACCCCACGCTATCTCACTCCCTGCCATATTTTTTGATGGGCTTGTCTAGATGGACACATTGGATGTGGTGCATGGATTAAAATCTCACAGATGGAAAGAATCCATATTTTTTGGAATGGGGGCATGGGGACCAATAATAAAGTGGAATTGATGGCTTTATGGGGAGGTCTTCTTGCTGCTATCAACTTGAACCTAAAGGAGATTTGCATCTATGGTGATTTGAAGCTAATTGTTTACTATATATCTGGCAAACATGATCTAGTTATTCCAGGTTTGCAGGGTTGGCTTAAGAGGACTCAAAATTTGTGGCATCGTGTAGAAATTATATGCACTAAGCATGCATATGTCCAAGATCCACCTGATCACAAACTATTTAACTTTATGCAAGATACTGAATCTATTCCACTTTTTCATCTTTTGCGGAAAACTTAATTGCACACACATGTGAAGCATAAACAAAAATATTCAATCGCACATAACATAGTTTATAACCGAGAAAGCCTGAAGCTAAAAACCCCAACTATATATTATGTAACATGGAGATCATATGACAATCTCATATAAGCATACAAATATTATCACAAGCCCTCAGTATAGTACAATTGTCATACACTAATCAGGACCAATCTTGCAAATCCATGCACCGATCTCTGCCTCTTGCTAGCCTGCCTCCACTGTGAAATCTCTACTGAAGAATAGCTCTGAATGAATTTGAATTAATCCATTCTTGACTGTGCAATCCTCATTGGCATCTCCATTGAGTGTGTGATGCAATCAATGCATCACTATAGTCACAACAGATAATCTATCTTGCCCTTTCACCTATCTTTCCACTGGTCTCCACTGAAACTGCCATGCACTGTAGTTAACTGATGTATTGTTCAGTTGATTAATGAGTTATTATTTGTGAATTAATTAAGTAATTAATTCACTCCACTCTCACTAGTGTATCAATCAATTAGACTAGATATAACTAGCTCAACTGAGTCTAACTAAGTTAAACTGAATACAACTCCATAACTACTTCTTCCAACTATGTCATAACTCTGCCACTTGAGTCCTAACTGAGTCCTCCATGCATTAGCTCCAGTAAACCCTTAGGAATAACGTAATTCCTTCTGTCAGCTGATGTGCCATATCTGTGCACTGAAATGAAGTGCTCCAAGAGAATAAGTTGTTGTTTAGAGTCCGATTATTTTTAAGAGCTAATAATAATCGACATGCATCTATTTTTAGATTAACGATCTATAAATAGACTTCGCCCAATATTATAAAAATATAATTTCATCTATTTTTCCAACTTAATCAACCATCCACAAATAGCATACTGCAACTTCTAAAATATTATCATCATGTCTAAAAATAGACATAGTCTAAAAATAGACTTGCGCTAAAAATAGCATGCGAGCCCACTTAGTGAAGGTGACTCTTTTCACTAAACTCATCATCTTGTTGAATCTCAACACTCCATCTCAACAAGATTGGGATTATCCTTCACCCCGATCCTGCCTCTATGGTATTCGAATTTTCTCCTGGTGAGCGCCTTCATCAGAATATCTGCATCCTGATCCTCCGTAGGAATGTACTGAAGCAACATGATCTTCTGTTACAAACAATCTCTAATATGATGATACCGGATATCAATATGTTTAGATCTATCATGAAACACAGGATTAACTGAGAGTTTAATGCAACTTTGATTATTACAATGAATCATTGTGGGATCTAAATGTGAACCAAACAAACCAACCAAGATCTTCCTCATCCAGATAGCCTCACATGCAGCTTGACTTGTTGCCATGTATTCCGCTTCCACTGAAATGAGTGCCACAGATATTTGTTTGCTACTGTACCAAGAAAATGCCGTAGATCCGATACTGAAAATGCCTCCTTATGTGCTCTTTCTGTCTATTGGGCTTCTTGCCCAATCTGCATTTTTGAAGCCATGCAACTTCACCTCATCCGCCTGTCTGTACCATAAACGATACTCAGATGTGCCCCTGAGATATCTTAGGACATGGTTGTCTGCCTTCTAAAAGAGCTTGGTAAGCTTAACCATTGCTTGTGAAAGTTGGTTCACCGCATAGCATATGTCCAGTCTTGTATTGACTAAATACATGAGCGAACCCGCCAACTGTCGATAAACAGTGGCATCCACTACCTCTGCCGATGTAGCATCCTCTTTCTTCCAATTTCCTGGAAGAGGAGTGTCGATAGGCTTGCAGCCTTGCATGTGAAACTTCTCCAGTATCTCCCAGGCATACTTGCCCTGAGACACAAACAGTTCACCTTCCCGCCACCATATTTCCAATCCAAGGAAATAATGAAGGAGGCCCAAATCCTTCATCTCAAACTCCTTTGCAAGATCTGCCTTGCATGAGTGTATTAATTTCTCATCACCTGTTAGTATTAAATCATCATCATAAAGTACAATTATTAAAAGCTTACCCTCAACCACAATCTGGTACAGGTTTGCATCCGCCTCACTCTTGGTGAAGCCAAGTCCAGTGAAATAGTTGTCGATCCGAGTGTACCAAGCACGGGGTGCTTGTTTCAGCCCATACAACGCTCTTTTGAGCCTGCACACATGTGACTCACTGCTGAAGATCTCAAATCCTTCAGGATGATGAATGTACACCTCTTCCTCAATGATCCCATTAACGAACACAGTCTTCAAATCCATCTAATGAATGTTCCAACCCATCTGCATTGAGAGAGCAAGGATGGTCCGTATGGAAAAATACCGTGTGACAGGTGCAAAGGTTTCTTCATAGTCAATCCCCTCAATCTGTGAAAAGCCCTGGGTAACAAATCTTGCCTTATACTTCTTGACGCTCCCATCAACAGCTTGCTTTACCTTGTAGATCCATCTTGATCCTACAAATTATTTTCCCACCAGCCTTGGAACAATCTCCCAAGCACTGTTTCTGACAATGGAGTCATAATCCTCCACCATGGCATCTACCCATGTGGGCTCCTGCACTGCTTCTTTGAAAGAAGATGGCTCTGTCACAATACACTTGCTCATAAAAGCCATGTATCCAGTAAATCGGTCAGGTGACTGTCTTTGTCTGCGCTGTGATGTAGGGACTCCTACATTCTATGCCGCATCAAGCTTCAGTCTCTCAGCTTCTGTGGTACACTTTCTGCCTTGTCTGATGTTTGGTTCTGTAAGAGTGGACTCCTCCACTCCATGAATCTCCTCATGTGGCTGATCCACATGCAGAGGCTCATCTTTGGGAACAAGAAGTTCCTCTTCCGCATGCAAGTGTAGCTCCCTCTCAAGCGACAAATTCATGGCTTTCACCTCATTGAATTTTATATGTCGTCGCACAACAGTCATCCGAATGTCTGGAAAATACACACGATAGTTGTGGGGTGTTTCTGTGTACCCCAAAAATATCCCAACTTCTGCAGTTGGCTCTAGCTTCTTCCTAGCATCCTTTGTCACATGAATGTAAACAAGTGAGCCAAAAATCTTCAAATGAGAAATATCAGGCTTCTTACCAGAAAATGCTTCTTCGGGTGTACTCATGCCGAGTACTCTATGAGGACAACGGTTTTGCACATAAACCACAGTATTTCATGCTTCCGCCCACAAGTGCATCGGTAGGCCTTGGTCATGCAACATCGCTCGTGCAACACCCACAATCGTTCTGTTCTTTCTCTCCGCGACCCCATTCTGCTGTGGGTTATGAGGCACTATGAGTTCTCTTCGAATACCTTCTTTGCTATAGAAGTCTTTGAATTCGCCCGAGATGTATTAACCACCATTATCTCTCCGTAGAGCTTTCACCTGCTTCCCCGACTCCTTCTCCACCAATGCCTTGAACTCACAGAACTTTGAGAATGTTTCACTCTTCTTCTACATGAAGCAGATCCAACATCTACGAGAATAATCATCAACAAATGCCACATAATACCTATGTTTTGTTGTTGAAGAAACCAAGAATGGTCCACACACGTCTGTGTGAATTCTCTCTAGGATCACCGAAGCACAGTTCTCCTTCTCATGAAAGGTGGTATTCACAAACTTACCCATTGTACATACTTTGCACTGATCTGACTGCGCAAGAGTACCCTTGGGAAGTCCAATAGAAATTTGCTACAAAATATTCAAAGTGCCATGGTGAAGATGGCCCAATATCCTGTGCCATAGTTTGCCCTCATCCCGGCTCACCACTTCTTCTGTTTTTCCCATCATAGCAGTGTAACCATCTACCTCCAGCTTGCAAAGATTCTTAATTCATACCCCTATCTTCTTGGTTTGACCTGTTTTTTTATGTTGAAGGAAGGATTTTTCCTCACTGAAAACAACATCATAACCCTTGTCTTCCAGCATTGCGACTGAGACCAAGTTCTTCTTCAGACCTAGAACATGCATGACATTCTTCAACAAGAACGGATTACTGAACTCCCTCTCAAAGGTAATGGTCCCAATGCTATTCGCACTGTACCGACCATCGTCACCCATCTCTGTATGCATCTGGAGGTCCTTCTCCTCTAAGTCACTAAACAACTCTTTGTCTCATGTCATATGGAAAGACGCACCACTATCAAGATACCAGACCAATCCCATGTAGCTTGAAACCAAGCATGCGATCAAGGAAAAGTCCAGCTCAAATTGCGAGGCTAAGGCCTCGCCAGCTACAGATCCAGCAGCCTGCTTATTCTTTTTCTTCTGTGGACAGTTAGTGGCGAAATGTCCATGCTCGTGACAGTGAAAACACTTCACTTTGGACAAATCCTGCTTCTTGCCTTTAGCATTAGATTTTGAAGGATTTTTCTTCCCCTTCCCTTTCCTTGCTTTGGCATCCAAAGCGCAATTCTCTTCATCTTCATTCTTCAATGAAGATCCATCCATGGTACCCCGCCTTATCTCCTCGTGCACAAGATCCGACCAAAGTCGCTCCCATCCCAGCAGTTTCTCCCGTCCATTGATAGAGTCTTCGTAGCTATGCCAACTCTTCAGAAGCCCAAGGAGAGCCAAGCTCACCAAGTCTTCTTCATCAATAGTAACCCCCACACTTCCCAGTTCATCCTTGCAGTGGACAAACTTCGTGAGGTATTTTGGAATACTGTCGCCTTTCTCCATTTTTATTTTTATGAGCTTGTCTTTAAGCGCCAACTTCCTCTGGTCACTTCTGCTTTGGAACAAGTCTGTCAAAGCCTTCCACATTAAGAATGGAGTGGCTTTCCTGTGAAGGTTGGACACAATATGGTCCTTCACACCTTCCAATAGAATCTTCCTCATCTTTGCAGTCTTCTTTTGCCATGCATCAAGTAATGCAACATTGCTAGATCCCAGCTTAGGAACATTACTATCGATGAACTCCTTCAGCCCATTATCCTCCAGCACTGCCTCCATCCTGTCCTTCCAGGCTATGTCATTTGAGCTCCCATCAAGGGAATACTCTAATCTCAACTCGTTGAAAGAAATTTCAACGTATACTCGATTTCTGCACCAAGAATCTTCTGTAGCAAATTCGAATTGTCCACCAGCACAAACTCACTTCACAATTGCAATCTTCAATAAAAAATGCTCCGATACCATGTAGAAATTATATGCACTAAGCATGCATATGTCCAATATCCACCTAATCTCACCCTATTTAACTTTATGCAAGATACTGAATCTATTCCACTTGTTAGTATTTTGCGGAAAAAATAATTGCACACACATGCGAATCATAAACAAAAATATTCAATCGCACATAACACAGTTTTTAACCAGGAAAGCCTGAAGCTGAAAACCCAAATTATATATTATGTAACATGGAGATCATATGAAAATATCATACAAGCATACAAAGCTTATCACAAGCCCTCAGCACAGTACAATCGTCATACACTAATCAAGACCAATCTTGCAAATCCATGCACCGATTTCTGCCTCCTGCTAGCCTGCCTCCACTGCGCAATCTCTGCTGAAGAATAGATCTGAATGAGTTCGAATTACTCCATCCTTGACTATGCAATCCTCATTGGCATCTCCAGTGAGTGTGTGATGCAATCAATGCATCACTATAGTCACAACAGATAGTCTATCTTGCCCTTTCACCTATCTCTCCACTGGTCTCCACTGAAACTGCCATGCACTGTAGTTAAATGATGTATTGTTCAGTTGATTAATGAGTTATTATTTGTGAATTAATTAAGTAATTAATTCACTCCACTCTCACTAGTGTATCAATCAGTTAGACTAGATACAACTAGCTCAACTGAGTCTAACAAAGTTAAACTGAATACAACTCCATAACTACTTCTTCCAATTGTGTCATAACTCTGCCACTTGAGTTCTAACTAAGTCCTCCATGGATTAGCTCCAGTAAACCCTTAGGAATAGCGTAATTCCTTCTGTTAGCTCATGTTCCACATCTGTGCACTGAACTGAAGTGCTCCAAGAGAATAAGTTGTTGTTTAGAGTCTGATTATTATTAAGAGCTAATAATAATAGACATGCATCTATTTTTAGATTGACGATCTATAAATAGACTTCGCCCAATATTCTAAAAATAGAATTTCATTTAATTTTCCAACTTGATCAACCATCCACAAATAACATCCTGCAACTTCTGAAATATGATCATCATGTCTAAAAATAGATATAGTCTAAAAATAGACTTGAACCAAAAATAGCCTATGGGCTCACTTAGTGAAGGCAACTTTTTTCACTAAGCTCATCATCTTGTTGAATCTCAACACATTGGCTGGAAAACCCTCCATTATATCACATCTGCAGGGAAAACAACACAAGAGCATATGGATTATTGAAAAAATGTATCAAATCTAATTTTGGGGTTTTGTAGGTACTACAATATAGAAATGGGATTCAAATCTGGAACAATGAGATCCCAATTCCATAAATTTGGATCTTGATCAGCAAGCGAGTCCGTGGATCTTTCTCTGCTTGCAGGGATTGATTTCTCTTCCAAGCGCACGTGTGAATCTCTCTCTGTACACGATTTTCAAGCGAGCCTGATGCGGCTTATAGTTTGCCTCATGATTGTCAAACGAGGCAGTTTTTTGGTCTTAATATTACCGTATGGTTCTCTTGCGAAGCAATTTGATATTATACAGGATGAATAGGATGGAAAATCTCTGTTTCAAAATGGGAATGTTATCAGAAGATGGAATGTGGTAGTTATTATGGTGCTTTGATGCCATCCCACACTATTGACTGCTTTTTTTTGGTTTAAATAGCTGTAGTTGTGGAGGAACTATGCTGACAGTATGTGGCTGAATGTATTTTCTCTTTTATTTCTTAGAAGGGATGCATACTTTTAGTTCCTTGTTGTGATTAGACTCTGATTGGTTTAGTGCTGTATAACAACATAGAATGTTATGTATTTGAATTTGTACTGTTTTACTTAATAGAACATCATTTTTTTCCCTTTGAAAAAAAAGAAGTAAAAATACGGTTTGAAGTTGCGTAGCAGAATAGGCACAAGACTTCGAACGCGGAAAGAATGAAAGTCGTGAATTTCTAAAATACATCATTGTTTGAAGTTTTACCAATTTAAATATAATGGTGGGCATATATGGTTTGAAAGCCAAATGGAAAAATGGGCAAATTACAACGCAGAAAGAATGAAAGCCGTGAATTTGGAGAGGACATGGTTTGAAGTTGCGTAGAAAAATGAGCGCACGACGTACAACGCGTAAAGATGAAAGACTTGGATTTGGAGAGATGCTTTGAAGTTGCGGAGCAAAATGAGCTCACGACTTACAAGACTGAAAGATGGGAAGACTTGAATTTCGATTTCCTTTGAACGCTTTTCGGTAAACAATTTTCTTCATCTATCATTCTCCAAAATTATAGGATAATTTCAAATAACAAATTTTTTTATTTTTAACATTCAAGTCTGGTATCATTTTTAGTATTATTTTATTTTAGCTATTTTTATATTTATTTAAACTTTATATATTTAAATTTCATGTCTTTATTTGATATTTCATCTAATTTTGATGATGAACCATATTAGTTGGATGAACCATATTAGTTGATTCAAAACGTATAGACAATATTCCATTACATTACTGAAAAAAATTACAATTTGTATAATAAATCTAAAAAATTACATTCTAAAAAAATTAAAAAATATTTAATAATATAAAAATACAATTTAAATGGTAAACAATATATATCTCACTTGAGAGTTAAGTATTTAATATTCAGATGTGTACAATTTTATAACCACTATGCCTTTAAAACTAGGGAAAGGTAACATTGAAAAAAGCCTCACTCCTATGTGATATAAACATTGATAACTAATTTTTGTAATAATACCTAAATAGTTAGTTAGTATTGAGCTATGTGTACAATTTTATAACCACTTAGCTTTTAAAGCGAGGAAAAGGTAAGATATAAATATTCACATAAATATTGATAAGGAATTTTTGTAATAATACACAAATAGTTAGTTAGTGAAGGAAATGTTCTGCACATTCACCAAAGTTAATTGATTGTATTGGATAATATTATTATATGATAAATTTCATTTTATGATTATTTTTTTTGGCCATGTATTTTGTTTATATTAAATTATACTTTTAATATTTTAAGAATTATATATTTATTAATATTGATAAAGTGTAATGGTATTTATTAAATTATATGTTTAATAATTATTAATAAGTATTTAAGTTTTTTTAATTAAAATGAATTATATTGAAAAGTGTCATATGAAATAAATAATGGTATTTTGGATGTGTATTATTGATAGGTCATGTTATTATAACAAAATTAGTTATAAATTAAGAATTTTTCATGATAAACTAAGAGTAAATTTCCATAGCTAAAAAACTTGTTACATGTTTTTTTTTTTTTTAACTCATATATTAATTCATTTTACAATTATTATTATTAATAATAATTTAAAATAAAATTATAATTTAGTCAATTTTTATGATTTTTAAAATTTAGCAATGTCAAGAATATTTGAATGTTTACCATAAATTAATGTATATCAACAATTAGAAACCACTTAATTTATATAATTTTACTAATTAATATTGTTATAATGACTTAATAAAAAGCTATAATAATATTTGATTAAATGTTAATAATATTTATTTGTAATTAAATTTTTTTTTAACTGAAATGAGTATGGAATTTTATTTATAAGAAGAAAAGCGAATGGGTCTTTGCCAAAGCGACCCCTATTACATAGCTGTTGTCCATCAAATGTTGTTTTTGGATTTTTAAAATATCAAGGAGTTTCAAGGGAACTTTCCTCGTTTAATATTAGCAGCCCTTTTGTAAGTGAGCACCCTTTGTTCGCCATCCGATCTGCTTCACTATTTGAATTTCTGAGGATGTGATAAAACTTGTAGGATGCAAAGTCTAATAGGAATATTTTCAATCTGCCCAAGATTCTGTTGAGGCCAACATTGCTGAAAAGATCTTCTGAGTTTAATTTTTTAATTAATATTTCAGAGTCGCCAAATACTTGGAGATCTTTGACCCCTTTGTCTCTTGCTATATGACAAGCTTTGAGGAGCCCGAATATCTCAGCTTGATTATTGTTTTTCTGGCCTAGACCCCAGCAGAAGGAATCTCTTGAAGACCCATCTGGGGAGTAGATGAACCCACCAACACCGGAAGCACCGGGGTTCCCTTTGGACGCCCCATCGAAAAATATTGTGGTTGAATTTTGGGACCGCCACCAATTTTGGAAAATATCATTAGGATCTCTCTTTCGCCAGTCCGGATTTGCTGATTGGGGGATGAGGAGATACTTCTATGAATGAGGCACAAGGGGGCCAAGCCACCGCTTTTCCTCAGGCAGAAGCAGGGGATCTTCTTTAAAAAACTGCTGCTGTGCTGCTTCCAAGAGGAAGGACTTGGATTTTGCAGCAACATGCAGCGGGGTGTGATTCAAGTTTTTGAAAATCATCTGGTTGCGGGCCAACCAGAGTTGCCAACAGACGAATTTGGGAAGAGCAGTCCAAACTTTACGCCAAAATGACTTGTATGGGATTTGATAAGGGTAGAGGAGGCTCCAAGAAGCAAAGAGATCCGTGACAGAAATCTGAGAGGGAGAAATAATCTGAAAATCCTGTAGGATGAGGTCCCAAACCTCCTTGGCGTATAGACAATCCACGAATAAGTGCTGAGCTGTTTCTAGATTGCTCCTGCATAAAACACATCTATGAGGCCCTACAATTTTTCTTTTCACAAGGTTATCTCCTGTTAGGAGCTTATTATGGACCAGAGTCCAGAAAAACAAATTCACTTTTGGTAAGGCTAAGGGCTCCCAGACATGCTTCCAAAAGGCAGGAATTTGACTGCTGCTCCTTGGTGCTTGTAGCACTCTGTATCCTTCTGCAGTAGAGTAATCCCCTGTCTGGCCCCATCCAGAACGATCTTTCATGGTTCGATTGACCGGAACTTCCTCCTCTAACAGATTGACAAGCAGGTTTTGTTGAGGAATAAGCTGGGCAGGGACACCATGGAAATCCCAGCCGGCCCAGTCTCCACGGTGATCCCAAATCGAAAGCTCATATATGCTGTATATGCCTACTCTTTCCAGCCAGTTTCTCAGATCAGAGATATCCTCATTTTCAGACAAGGGATCGCGCCCCATGATGCGATCTAGCCACAGGTGTGTTCGTTTGCCATTACCTGGAATCCTGTACATGGAATTTTTGAAGAAAATGCTGCTTTTGTAGCAGAGTCTCCATATCTGCGTGCTATTAGTTGTGTTGGCCAATTGCAGATTTC
Organism: Pinus albicaulis; assembly: GCA_034641835.2. NCBI lineage: Eukaryota > Viridiplantae > Streptophyta > Pinopsida > Pinales > Pinaceae > Pinus > Pinus albicaulis. The sequence goes on from JAXQQM020072776.1 coordinate 60,785, forward strand.
TAAGTGATAGATTGTTTGTGTATTTTGTCCGCAAAGTTACACTAACAGGGTGAGAGGGCTCGTGGATCATCTTCCACAAAATTTTACCTCCCAGCACAATGTTGACAAGAGTGGGATCTCGAATTTGTAGTCCGCCCTCTGCAATCGGTTTTTTGACCAAATCCCAGTTAACTAAATGCATTTTTTTTTCATTGCCCTTCCCTCCTTTCCATAAGCAATCTCTAAGAATATTAGAGATCTGCTCCATCATGTTTCTAGGAGCAAGCAGAAATGCAGCTTGATAGATTGGCAGAGCAGATAGCTGAGACTTTATTAGGATGACTTTACCTCCTTTAGTTAACCAGTAGCCTCCCCAAGCAATGATTTTAGCTTTAATTTTGCTGATGATTTCGCTCCAAAGCGACCTCTTGTTCACACCATAAGTGATGGGGAGACCAAGATACTTGATCCTGTCCCATTGAGAATTTCCTTTGAAGCCAAGAAGATTTTCTACAGTGTTGAGATCTTGCTGGTCTATGTTCCAGCTGAAGACTTCACTTTTGCTCTCATTGACTAAAGCTCCCGAAACTCTGCAATAGCTTCTAAGGACAGTGTCGAAGGCTTTTGCTATTCTGATAGAAGCACCTCCAAGAAGAAGGGAGTCATCAGCAAAGAGAGCGTGATTCAGAGGATCAACACCATTGGAGGGTTTGAGTCCCGGGAGGGTACCTGCAATTCTTTCTACTGCGAGTTTTCGACTGAGGGAATCTGCCATTAAGATGTACAGGAAGGGGGAGAGAGGGCATCCCTGCCTGATGCCTCTCCGAGCTTGGAAATTTTTTTTTGGGCATCCATTGATAAGAGGGGAAATCCACGGATTGTCAATGCAGGCTTTTATAAGTTGAAAAAAGTGAGAAGAAAAGCTAAAGGAGAGAAGAACTTTGCTTAGGAAATTGCGATTGACTCTATCGAAGACATTTTCCATATCTAATTTTATCAACATACCTTTCTCTTTTCGCTGCTTGCTTGAGTGGATTGTCTCCTGTACTTGAATAACGTTGTCCAGAATGTGCTTGCCTTCCACGAATCCGCCTTGAGAACTAGAAATCAGTCTTTTGAGCAGAGGCTTGATTCGATTTGCTAAGAGTTTGGTCAGAATTTTATAAGAAGCGTTACACAGCGATATGGGACTAAATCTTGCAAAGGTTTCCGGATTGGTGTCTTTGGGAATTAAGGCTAAGTAGGTGGAGTTGGTTCCTCCACCTATTTTAGCTTTTTTCATGAAGCCTCTTATCATTTTTTGGAGGTCGAGTTTGATGATTTCCCAACAGGACTTGAAGAAATGGATTGTAAATCCATTTGGCCTAGGGGCCTTATCTGCATCCATGGACCATATTACCTTGATAATTTCCTCCTCTGTTACAGGTCTACAGAGGTCTATATTGTCATCAGGGTTGATGAGTAAAGGGATATGAGAAAGAAGGTCAACTGCTTCCTCATCATCGCCTTGTGTTCCCTCACTGTATAGGTTCCTGAAATGAATTTCAACAGCATCTTTAACCTGATTGAACCCTTTGCAGACTTGACCCTCCACATTTTTGATTTCTGCTATATGATTCCTAGACAATCTAGCTCTATATTGTCGGTGGAAGAAGGAGGTGTTCCGGTCCCCTGCCTTTAGCCACAGACTTCTGGATTTTAATCTCCAGTATTCTTCTTCAAATCGTAAGGATTGGTATGCTGTTCGTTGAGATTTTATTTCCTTTTCCAACAGCTCTGCATTAATGTCTTTTCTTTCCATATCTGTTTGCAGGGACTGCAATGCTTGCACTGCATCTTTTCTTTGGCTGGTAGGAGTAGGGGCTGGTTTCTTTATCCAATCCTTCAACGCGTGTTTTGTGGCCTTCAGCTTTTTCTCCCAAACATAACATGAGGAATCTGTGAAGGATTTGGCCCATGCTGCTTTCACAGTCTCTGAGAAGCCCTCTCTCTCGATCCAAAGAGGGCAGAATCGAAAAGGAATGGGGCCCAGATCCTCTTCATCTTCCAGTAGAAGCTGAATTGGCTTGTGATCAGAGGTCAATTTGGGAAGAATTTTTGAGATGATGATATTTTTGTTCATCATAAGGGAACGTTGCACCAGGAATCGGTCCAAGCAGGCAGAAATATGATCTGGCCCAGCTGGTTGGACAAACCAGAGGCTGAGCAGTGAAATCTAATAGATCCCAAAGCTGGGAGAGCTCTTCCACAGTGGCCAGCAAGGGATCTCTGCTAATGGAGCCTCCCCTTTTCTCTTTTGCTTTCAGAACAATATTAAGATCCCCAGCTCTGATGATGTTTTTGGGGGAAAACTGCTCTAGAAAAGCTGAGAGAGAATTCCAGCATTCTCGTTTTTTAGAGTAATTGACAGGTACATAAAGATTGAAAAGAGAGATAATTAACTTACTTGCACAATGAGCTAGTTCTGTGAAGATCCAATGTTGAGTTTCATGAGATTTATTCAGTTGGTATTTATCATCTATTCAGAGAGTTTCCAGCCCTCCAGAAAAGCCCCTTGCGCTAACTGCTTTGCTTGAACTTTTTTTCCATTTTGACTTGCTGATGTCTAGGAGGGCTTGCCCTTCTATCTTAGTCTCTTGGAGCATGAGAATGTCTGAGGGATCTGTATTCAAGAGGTCCTTGAATTCTTCTATTTTAGAGGGATTCCCCAGTCCTTTGCAATTCCAAGAGACGAGCTTCATTATTTACTTGGGGGGGGTTGGGGCCTCCCTTGGGAGGCCTTAGTCTGGTATTTCGTCCAATAGAAATTTCTATTGTGGACTGGCTTCCTTGAATTTTAAGCCTTTCGGCCTCCTCTTCTGTCATTTCTTTACGAGATTTCCTTCCAGCTCTTTTTGAGGGGCGCTCATAGGCTTCGTCCTCTGAGGAGCCTGAGCTTTACGCTGATTTTTTCTTTGTGACTTCGGCGTATGTGGGGTTGGAGGGACTGCCTTGGATAGCTTCTATCTGGATAGCTTTCCCTCCCTCTTTGCTTGGAGGAGTGGTTTCTGCCTGTTCCAAGTTTTCCTGGGGTGAGTTTGCTGGATTGATCTGGGCGCTTTCTGTTCCATTTGGGGTTACTTCCTTTTCCAGATTGGACTTAGAGTTGCTTGAGGTTCCTATCATGTTGCCTTTACCAACACCTTTTTTTGGATGTGCATATTTCTGGACTAGAGTCCATTGATCCCCACTTTGTTTATCTATTTGCTCCTCTGCCTTTTTCTTACAGTGCTTTGCAAAGTGTCCATGACCATGGCAATGTCTGCATTTGAAGAGGAGCTATTCGTAGTCCAATTCCTAGACATGCGTCCGTCCTGCAACAGTAAGCTTGATTGCTTCCGGCAGCCCCTCTTCTAGGTCCACTTCTACACAGATGCGTGCACATGAATACTGATCCTTTCTTACCGCTTGGTCTATGTATTTTCCCAGCGTGTTCCTGATGATCTGGAGGGATTTTTGGTTCCAGCAATGAAGAGGCAAATGGGGGAGTCTCACCCAAATCGGCACAACAGATGGGACATCCAGAGTTGGATCAAAATCTGGAGACCATTTATTTAGATACAATCCCTATGGTCCCATGAAGTAGGGGCCATTTCTGAATATTAAACTTCTGTCTTTCGAGTTTTCGAACACGAAAATGAAGAATCCTTTGCCAACAAAATAGCTTTTGACTCCCTCTTTGGTCAGAGATTTCCAGTTCCTTTGGGTCCATTCATCCACCGACTTGGGGGAGCCAGCTGCAATCAAAGATCTGAAGGCTAAACCTCCGGGGGCGAAATGGGAGGGGGACCGAGAGCTCCCCGCCGGGCTCCGCGGGAGCGTAGTGGGGATGAAGCGGACTGTGTGCGTGTGGGCGCACACGGCGCGCGTGCGTTTGGAAGCACCCGAAATCGCTTTAATTCTTGCGCAGCGCAAGGAGGGACAGTAGCGTGAAAAAATAATTTATTTGTAATTAAATTTTTATTATATATATAATCATTTAATTAATTTTATAATTTATAGGCTATGGTGCCTACCAAGGTTTTTTAAATATGAGCCTCACTTTTCAGAGGTTTTTAATAGCTATTAAAATTAATGTTTTATTTCATTTATCAAATATTAGTTCTATGTTTATCATGGTTGTAGACTCATATATAGTTATTGGTCAATTTTGTTTTTACTATCTATTTTGAAAAGAGTGAAAAGAGAACAACTAAGTATAAGGGAAAATGTCAGTATTACATTAATGACATTTTTAAGACATTTTTTTTGTCTTAAATAGTTGCTTTTTATTTTAGTTATTTTACATTAAAATTTAATATCAATTGAATTATCTTAAATACAAAAATTGAGACAAAATTTTCTGTTTAAGACAAAAACAATTTGAGACAAAAATATTTTAAGACAAAAACAATTTAAGACAAAAATATTATAAGAACAAACTTTATATTTAAGACAAAAACAATTTGAGACAAATATTTTAAGACAAAAACATTTTGAGACAAAAATATTTTAATACAAAACTTTATATTTAAGACAAAAACACTTTGAGACAAAAATAGTTTAAGACATATCTTTATATTTAAGATAAAAGAAGTTTGAGAAAAAAATATTTTAAGTCAAAACTTCATATTTAAGACAAAAGCACGAGACAAAAATATTTTAATATAAAACTTTATATTTAAGACAATGACAATTAAAACGAAACCCATTTAAGGCAATTAGCAATTAAGACAAAACAATTAGCAATACTTCATAACAAGTTGATTATCAAATGACTTACATTCCATGAACTAAAATTGTTTACAATTATGACTTAACATAACCAATATGAAAATGATATGAATGAAAGTAATCTTATAGAATCAACAACCTAAATGGCCTAACAATTGTCAAATATTAAAATGTGTTACAATCAAGTGAACTCTAGTCTCGTATAACAATTTAAATTATCAGAGCACACAATTCATACAACCCTATCACCAAATTTCCTATTTCATTTACAATCATCAATCGCAACTTTGTCATAAATCAAAATTGTTTCACTTGATAGAAATAGTAAGTACTCTCATATGCATGCAATGTATGAAGAGCTAAATTAAGTGAAGGAAAGCAAGTTAAGTATAATTAAGTCTAATATTAGAAGTCAAGTGAGTCAAATTTAAAAAGGTAATGCCTTGTTAAGAAAATCTAAGTGAAGGAAAAGAAAAATGCCAATTTATGTTAAAGTGACGTTCGAAAAGTTTAGTTAAACTGTCAAGGCATAGTCTGCGTGAAGAAAAACAAGTTACAATTTGCATGATTCCATATTTAGGAATTTTAGTGCTTATATACTCATGGTTGGGCCATTGTGATGTGAAGTAAGAAGAGAGAATAACAACAATTCAGTGGATTTATATGAGAGAATAATTAATGTATATAGCTTATTTATTCAAGAAGAATCTTGTGTACTTATTTGTCTTGTGTTTGCATGTTTATCTTTGCATCTAAATAACAAGTGGTATCAGAGCAAGGTTTAGGAAGGTTTCAACACACCAAACAAGTTAAGAAGGTCATGAGTTGCTTCCACTAAGAGCCTTGGCTATTGTGAGTAGTCTTCAAATCGAGATTTGCATCTATTGGTCCATAAGTAGAAACTAGATCTCGTTGAGAGTTTGTAAACCCAACTACTAAAATATTAGGGTGAGTAGCCTATAGAGCCACCACCATATCAAGAGGAAAGAGCCACCACCACTGACCAAAGAAATATTCTCCACCGTAAGTTGTAGCCATTAGTCTCCATAAGGATATGCATAGAAGAGCTTAGAAAACTTGTTAGTAGTTATTGGGAGCCACTGTTAGAGTGAAATTTGAAATGTTTATTTTTAAAGATAATCAAGTATATGTGACATTAATTTCTAGAAGTCTAACACAATAAGGAAATAATGTAGAAGACAAAAGAAAGACTACAACCATGGGTCAAAAAGTAAGAATGAAGCAAACGAGAAAAGAAATCGAGAGGAAGAGCCAAAGTATTTTGAAGTTCTCATAGAGGTTCTCTCCAAAGTTGAGGCATCTAAAAGACAGTTAGACGAAGTAGAAAATTGGAGGATGAATGGATCAGGATAAATCCGGTAACACTTCCAAAATTTACAAGTAAAATTTTTATTTTTTAGGAACTGTCAAAATGAAAACTTTTCTTCGATTTAAAGAGTTGATTGAGCATCAGTCTAATAACCCATATGATGAAGTATGTGATATCTTAGTATTGGATCTTATAAAACATGCATTAGATGAGAAGTCCTTATGCAAGGTAGCAAAAGCTACATCTTCCTAGGAAGCATGGAAGACCCTAGAAGTAGAATTTGGTATAAAGGAAGTGACATAAAGCAACAAATTATGTTACAGTATGTTGAAGAATCAATAGAAATTTAACTGCAGTTCTGAGATTAAATGATCAAGACTCTAGGAGGAAAACAGAGCTTGGAGAATCCCACTCAAATGTGGATGATGGTCATAATTCCAGTGAGATATTCTTAGGGAATTCTCAAACAGGGGCATGCCTAGGTACTCAGTGGGTAAGGTCCCAATCGAGAAACGAAGAGTCTGAGCTAAGAACCTTTGGGATTGAGGAGCAGTATTGAAGAAAAAGGCATTGGATTTATCATTTTTATTCAGGGTTCCTGAGGCAGCCATACAAAATTTCAAAATATCTAGAATAGCTTTAAATTCCTAGAGACTAGCTTGGCAGAGCGACATGATATCATCAATGAATTGTTGGTGGGATAGGATAAGATCCAGGCCCCATAATTTTAACCCTTTCAGGGTGCCATCCCTAACTCTAAGAGTGATAAACCAACCCAACCCCTCTACAGCAATAATGAAAAGAAAAGGGGATAAAGGGTCTCCTTGCCTTAGACCACGGGAAGCATTAAAAGGACCAAAAGGGCTACCATTAACTATAATGGAGAAATTCGGGGTTGAGATAAAGGATAGGATCCACTCCAGCCATATTTGGTCAAAACCAAAGGATAACAATATGTGTTGGAGATAACGCCAACTTAAGCGATCATAGGCTTTGGCCAAGTCAATTTTAATAAGCATTCCTTTGGTTTTGAGAGAGCGAAGGGAGTGAATGGCTTCCTGGGAAATCACTATGCCATCAAGGATTTGTCTTCCTTTAACAAAAATCGTTTGCTCAGGGGAGATAAGAGAGGGAAAAATGGGTTTAAGCCTATTTACCATAATAGTAGACATAATTTTATAAATAACATTACACAGGGAAATTGGCCGGAAGCTCGAAGGAACATCACAATTCTCAAGCTTTGGAATCAAAGTGATAAAAGTAGAATTCAGAGCTGGGTATACCTGTATGGTTCTTCTTGACTCTTCTGCCAAATCTAGGATGTCTTTGTTAATGAAGGACCAGGAAGTTTGGAAGCATTTTGCATTAAAACCATTTAGTCCTAGCGCCTTGTTTTTAGCTAAGCCTTTGACAACTTCCTCCACCTCTTCAATAGTGATCTCCCTGAGAAGAGGGATATTTTGCTCCATGTTAACTACTAAGGGAATACATTTCTTAACTCGATTATTGGCTTCCATTTGATTTTGATCAGGTTTAGTTAATATTTCTATGAAATGGTTAACCAACTCATTTTCGAAATATTGGTGCTGGACCAATCTGTTTCCCCCCAAATCTTTGAGGCAGAAAATGTGATTTTGTTGGCATCTTTGTATCATTGCTTTATGGAAGAAGCTGGAATTTTTATCCCCTTCTCTTAGCCATTGAATTCTTGATTTATGTTTCCACAATATCTCTTCCTGGTTTCTTTGTTCCTCCAGCTTGCTTATTAAGGAACCCTCCTCTTTAACAAGGTTTGCAGATCTCCCCATTAGAATCATTTGTTTTTGGATACGTTGTATATGCCCCTGGAGTTTTTCATTGTCTTCATGAATATTTCTGAATTTTGTTTTGTTCCATTTTCTGATTTTTCGTTTGATATCTTTGAGTTTTAACTGAAATGTATGCATTTAATTCCTACCTTGAATCCTACTTTCTTCCCACCAAATTTTGACTTTATTAAAGAACGTAGGGTTTCTAAGCCAAAAACTCTTAAATATGAAAGGGTGTTTCTTCTGATGTTGGTTCATATCCACCTCCAATAAAATTGGCCAGTGATATGATCCCATACACGGGATTATAGAGGTTTCATAGAATACATCTAGACTAATTAATTCTTCATAGACAAGGAATCTGTCGAGACGAGAGGCAACTTGGTGAGTTCGCCCCCTCCTATTATTCGAGGTGAATTTTCCATTGACAGTTTGAATATCAACCATTCGGAGATAAGAAATGAGATCTCGAAACAATTCCATCTTTGTCTCATTCCTACCTATTCCTCCTTTTCTTTATTCAAGGAATGTAATCGTATTAAAATCTCCACCTAACACCCAATATTTTTCTGTATTCAACAATTTCAAACTCCTAACACTTTCAACAAAAGCTTGTCTATCTCCTGGAAAGTGCGGCCCATAAACATAGGATACTGAAATCTAGTCTTTCGTCCCTATTAATATGAACTTGTTAGTGATGATACACGGAAGGCCAATCTAGCCAAGACTTCAGCCGGGTTCCAAAGAATCGTTATGCCACCAGCACTTATCCACAAATCTATAGCCATGACTTCATATCTTGGTTTCATGTGACTCATAATTCCTTCAAGTCGTATCCCTGACACTTTAGTTTCTTGGAGGAGAACCAATTGGGGTTTATCTATCTTCAATATTTCTTGTAAGTATCTCTATTTTCCTTTACCGTTAAGACCCCTTATATTCCAGGAGATAACTATCATTAAGGAATTTTATGTAGTTTTTTAAATACCATTGTGAGCGGTATTATATATCCTGAGTTAGCCAACATTTCTCCAACCATCTGAATTGATTCTTGCAAGGTCTTCCTCCCCTTCTTTTTACAGGTTTTAGTCTTAGAAGTATTTTCCTGGCTACTTCCCTGGTGATTAGTAGGTTGGATTTCTATTTCAACTTCTCTTCTGGCTTGGGTAGTTAGGTATTGTTCAAAGGTTTCCTTATATAAAAGTTTTTGGTCATTAGGGATTAATATATCATCCAAATTCCTCCATTCTTGCAACAGTTTCTTCATAAATAGTTCCTCTTTACTTAACTCATCTTTGGTGATGTCTACCTCCATATCCGCCTGATCTATGGGTTGAGAGTGGTCCTCTCGCTCAGTGGCTTCTAATGGAGCTTTTCTCTTAGCTTTCGCAGGTTTTGATGGAATATTACTAGAGCCCTCCTCATTCATTTGTTCAACGTCTTTTCCAAGATCCCCATGTTCTTGCAAGACTTCATCTCCGTTTTGGTTGTTTCTCATGGGATTTTGGTTGTTCTGTTGGTTTGCATGTTGTTTCCCTGTCATTTACTTGTAATAGTTTTAAAACCCTCGTAATTATCCGAAAGAACTTCGCCTCCTTGTGTCTGCTTTCCTTCAAGCTGATCTAGATTATTAGAGGGTGTGTTTTAAATAGATGGCCATATTCATGACATCTCCTACATCTAAATGGAATATTCTCATATTCAATTAATTTTTTCCATACCTCTCCTTCGTACTCCAATTCGATTGACTCAGGGAGGGGCTCTGTAATATTCATATAGACACAAATACAGGTGAAAGAAGTATATCTTCCTCTTCTTTTTGTGTCAACTATCTTCACAAATCTCCACAACGAGTTGTCTATTCCTTCTAAAATCTCGGGGTCCCAAAACTCAATAGGTAAGGCAAATAAATGCACCCAAACTGGAGCCTAAAGAAACCGTTCTTGATCTAGGTTGTAACATTCCTCCCATTGTCGAAGAAACAGGCCTGCATTATAATAGAAATAAGGCCAACCTTCAAAGATCCTCTCTTTTTCAAGAAGGTGTAGAAATGAAATTAAATCAGAAACATATTGCAGAAAACACTGATACAGAACCAGACAAAACAATGGTAGAAAAGAGGCTTCAGCCCCATGGCATTCTCATCATTCTCTCTTATTAAAAGAATTTAGAGTTACAATTTAACTAGATGAGAGACAATGTCTTAAGATAGTCTGTGCTATCTTAGACTCCTTTGGTTGAGATAATTTCTCACAAAAAACCCATCAAGATAGGAGTTACTAAACAAACTCCAATATTTGAGGAACAACCCAAGAGTTAGGCATATATTCCTATCATGGAATATTTAATTAATTAATTTATGTTTGGATTTATTATTGTTTTTGTGAGAGAGGCTAACAGAAGGTTAGTGAATATGACTGTAAAGAACCCTCTTGCACCAAACTTGATATCAATATGACCTTTCGACTGCCACTTGAGTTGGATCCAATTTAGTAAGTCTTTCTCAGTGGGCCAAATTCCAATAAATTTGCAGATGAGAGCATGATATTTCATATAACCTCTATAGTGATCTAATTTATTTGCCGGTATAACAAAGCGGGGTTTTTTTGGTGTCTCACGGCAGATACTGCCTCTAAGTTTTTCCAACCATTGAGCCCCCAACACTGGCCCTGAGTTAGGGTTGGCTCCCCCTGACACACCTGGTTGTTTCCCACTGCAATCTTTGGTCGTTATGTTCCTGTAGGATGAAATCTCACCCCCTCCTCCCCGAAGTTCGCTGCCATCTTGTCTTGCTAGACTGCACTTGCAGCCTCTGTTCCCACTGTCTGTATCATCAAAAACCCTAATTCTAAACCCTAGCACAACTTCATTCTTGAGAGCTCTAGTTGAAATGGACTGTTTTGTTACCCTATTTATAAATAAAAGTATAACTTAAACAATTTATTAAAAAATATTAAATATCACCAACATTATAAACATTACTTTCAAAATCTAAATGGCATCTCTAATGTAAATGCCATCAAAATTATAAAGAAAACCCGTCAAAATATAAATACAATATTAATATACTCCTAAAAGGAAATCCAAAGCGAGAGCATTTTGCAGAAGGTTTTCTGGGCGGTGAATTTAATTATGATGGGATAGGTTTATAATCGTTTGAATTTTTCTTTATAAATTTTTCTTTTACTTTTTGGCTAGCGTATACTGCACGCTGTTCATGCTTTCCACTTCTAATATTTTCTTAAATTTAATGTGCTTCCAAAATAAAAGTAATTGCAGGTTTCATATGAATAGTTGTGGGAAAGAAAATTAGGAGGATTTTAAAGTGTAAATGTGGTTAGTTTGAATTTGCAAAGCAATAAGGTTGCAGCAATTTTGTTGGAACATATACTTTGACAATGAGAAAATGAGCATTGTATTTGAATTTCCAAAATTTCCATGAGGAGGTTTGACATTTTCCAATTGTCTTTCTCAACTTTGTCCAGATTAAAAAAAAAAAAAAAAATTGAAGTAGAAGTAGCGCGGCCGTTGTGGAGACTTTGCAGATCCCGCAGATCTAACTTGAGAATATGGTTTGAAGTTGGAATACAAGGGAAAGACTTTTGTTGGAATGGAGACAGTCTGAATTTTGACATTTTTCGCAATTGCAAGCTGTGAAATTTGGACACATAAATTTATTACACATGGTTGCCGTAATCGAAAATATCTGCTTAGGGAAAGAATTTAACGAAATATTGGCAAATATTGCAAGCATTGCTAGAGTGGTCATGTGTTTTCCTAATATATATGTTGATATAGCTTTGACCAGTTACTATTTATAGATTAAAAAATAGGGCACGATAGAATCTTTCACTTTTCAAATTTCAAAATAGTGAGATCCATCAAATTGAAAAAAGCAATTTGAAAAAAGCTCAAAAATTTACAGAGACCCACAAAATAACAGGACGCCTCTGTTTCCCAATTCCACCCTGAATAGGCCATGCTTCAATATTACAGCCGTGAGACGAATAGAATAAGACAATGCACCCACAACGATATTAGTATATTGTTGTCAGTATTAAATCTCAACTCTACAATACAGTGGCGGAGATTAAATGGTAATTGTCCCAATAGACGGGTATCTCCATCCAATACTTCATGTGCAGGGGGCAGTTACAAAGATTACAAAAGACTCACCAAGATCATGGAAGTAACGAGGGATCGAGTCTTGAACAAAATTTGGAGGTTATTTTGTTGGAATTATTCTCAACCACCGCCATGAATAAGAAGTGGTAGCAGCCCACACTTTATTAAGTTTTTGATTGCAGGAAGAACAAAGCATAGATCCAAGAGCCGGAGGCATTTTACGCAATGTTCAGAAAAAACAGAGCAGAGCCCACACTCTATGTTTAATTCTTACCCACCGCATTACTTACCATTTGCCTAAAGTTCAGACCCTGAAATATTTAAGTTTTAACTCTTAAGCCTTCGCCAATGTTAATTTTCCGTCGATGCGATATCGACGGGACCTAACTACCTTACCGCATTGTGACCGCGCACAAACCTTGACATTCTGCCTTTCCTTACCTTTCCGCCTTAGCACACTTCCCAAAGCTTACCGCATCGATGCCTGCACATTAGAACTTTATTGTTTAACTCTTAAGCCTACAATGAAACTTATTTCTCCATCGATGTAATATCGGCGTGACCCACAAACCTCATCGCACTTCGCAAGATATCCCACTTACCTTTTATGCTGCCCGCACTTCACATTCTTTTTTGTTTTAACCTTTTCTGCTGCCCATAGTGCGCACTTCGCCAAGTTTATAACTTACCGTCCAACCACCCGCAAGATAATTTGTTTTTTTTGCGATGCGGCCGCAAAAGGATCACATGTCAAGCTCAAGACGATAATGCATATCGGTGCCCTCAAGCTCAGAGTTTAAATGGATACGCGCTCACAAGTTAAGTTGTTTGTATTGCGATGTGATATGTGCCACGTCACATCACAATCACAAAATCTTATGTTTTCTCATAAGCACATATGTTAAAAGTTAAAATTGTTGATGAGTCATTTGCAATGGGGCGATGGATGCGATGTGTTTCTGAAATGCATTGCATAAAATTTCAAGTTCACTGTTTTGTGTTTTGTGTACATGTTTTTGTGTATAACCAGCCAAATAGAGCCAAGGACAATTTTGTTGTTGAACGCCCATTCCCACATTGAATTGCTTTCAATGCTTAGGCTTCGGTCATTTGTATTAACAACTATGTAATTTCATTTTTTTTTTAAAGAGTGAAGGAATAAGGAATTGAAATTGGTTCCTCTCCTGTAATTCATTGTCTGTCTGTGTTTGACTGTTATTTTCCGCATTATTTGTGCATTCTTTGTGTTGTGGAGGAACGCATCCCTCTCTGTATTGTTTTGTTCAATATTCTCAACAAGTTATTCAATCAAATTATTTTTGGATAGGATCTCTTGATTATGGAGATGACTAGTAAATATTAACCATATGTTTATGGGTTATAATAAATATAAAAAAAGTTAATGGGTTATAATGAATATAAAAAAGCTTAACAATTATACACATTCAGATTCATTTTTACATTCAATTTTAATTGACACTTAAAACAATGATATTTAATGGTGAAAGAACTTTCAATCATATAACATTATTGAATATGACCATACAAAAAAATATCCCATCTAAAATATAACATAAATATAAATATAAATATATATAACATATCAAATCACATCAATACATTTATAAGATACCCAATAACATCATTATAACCATTTTTGTCACAAGCATGACCCTAGCTGTTATAACCATGTTATACCACTTTAACATGGAAATATGCTATACGCAATCTTTATCACATCCTCATGTATAAAGAATTTGGTCGTAAGAAACCCACTAACTAACAACATAACCCTTTGTAGTGTCATGACCCTAGTCATCGACACAACTTTATTTAGCATGTAAATTGGATGGTATAGGCGATCTTTTGAATAATGCAATTTGAAAGTTATATTACAGTAAGAGAATATAATTAGGGAAATGGTTTTTAAAGAGATAGAAATTAGAGTATCAGAGCATAACACTAAATCACGTAGATTGAGAAATGACATCCATAGATAGTGTTTTCTCTGTGAGATTGCAACGTTAATCCATTGACTTCGTCTATGGAAAATATGTGAGCATCTGGACTATGTCACGCATTCTAGGTGTTTCCACTGGGTTTTCTTGTATGCATAGCAGAGCCATGAAGAATATGCACATGGCTTGTCGCATTGGGACGTTACCGAGCCTGGGATCTATAATCTTCTTAACTTCTTCTCTTTTCCAATTTGTCATTTTCTTTACCCACCCTATTATGTTCATGCCCTCCTCAAATTGAAATTCACCCATTGCCTCTTTACCCTTAATCAATTCAAGCAGAACCACTTCAAAGCTGTATATGTCGCTCTTCTCGTTTAGTTTTAGAGTGTATAGTTACTCTGCTAATTCAACATTTAACGTTAAGTTGAATGTTAAATGCAAAAATAAGATGAAAAATTAAGAATGGTTTTATTTTAATGAAATGATTTTGTTCAATATATTCCACAACCAGTCTGGAAAGTAAAGTGTTAGGCGACCTTCTACTAAATTTGGCTTTGGACTACAATATATTAGTTCTAAAATGAGAAAAATATTGATACATTAACTTACTTGGTGTTGGGGGTGCAGAGTAGAACAACAAAACAGAAAGCAAAAAAGACGAGAAATTTTGATAAACACAAACTGGAGAAGGAGAATAAAACACAGATTTCTATTACAGAAAGAGGCCTTGCCTTGCTTGGCTTAACATGCTCAGGCAGAGGTAGGAATACAAATTTATAGTTGCAAAAGAGGGATAATTCTGCATGTGAAAAACAGAGGATTCAATAGTCAATCTCGGCGCCGTGTTAGGTTCGGCGCCGTTCTTTGTCAGAGAGCGGTGATGGCGTTGGTCAGCAAGGTCGATGTCTGAATATGGCTTCATATCTAAAATTCTCCCACTTGAAGCCAAATGAAGAATCTTGTATCAAGTCACACTAATGCCTATCATGTCTCTAAATGACTCATGCTTACTTCTTGGTAGAATCTTAGTGAGCATATTAGTAGGGTTCTTATCTGTATGGATCTTTTCCAAATATAACTGCCCTTCCTCCAACACATGTTGGATCCAATGGTACCTTAAGTCAATGTTATTTGTTTTTGAGTGAAATGCTGAATTTTTCGCCAAGTGAATGGCATTCTGAATATCACAATACAACATATACTTTTCGTAGTTGATTCCTAACTCTCCTAGGAATCATTGCTTCCAAAAAATTTCTTTGCAAGCCTCTGTTGCAACTATGTACTCTACTTTTGTTGTAGAGAGAGCTACTATTCTTTGTAGCCTTGACACCCAAGATACAGCTGCACTTGTAAATGTGTACAAATAACCTATAGTGGACTTTTTGGTGTGGATATCTCCAGCCATATATGCATATGTAAAACCTTCAAGCACAGTATCATTATGACCGAAACATAAGAAATAATGACTAGTACCCTTAAGATACCTGGAAATCCATTTTACTACTTTCCAATGTTGTTTTCCTGGACTGACAAGGAATCTGTTCACAAATCCCATTGAATATGCAATATCTGGTCGTGTGCATACCATGGCATACATCAAGCTGCCAACTGCTGAAGCATAAGGAATCTTGCTCATTTCTTTCTTCTCTTTGTCATCACTGGGACATAACTTAGCATTCAACTTGAAGTGGGCTGGAAGGGGTGTACCAACTAGTTTGGCATCCTTCATATTAAACCTATTGAGCACCTTCTTGATATACTTTTCTTGTGACAACCACAACCTTATGTTTTCCCTATCACACATGATCCTCATGCCCAATATCTGTTGTGTTGGACCCAAATCCTTAATTGCAAAATTATTTCCCAAATCCTTCTTCAACCTATTGATCATATTCTTATCATGCCCAACAATCAACATGCCATCCACATATAACAATAATATGAGATACTTTCCTTGATCATACCTCTTGATATAGACACAATGGTCAGCTTCCAACATGTGAAAACCATGTTCTAACATGAATTAATAAAATTTCTTGTACCATTGTTGAGGTGCCTATTTCAACCCATAGAGACTCTTCTTCAACCTGCAAACAAGCTCTTCTTTGCCATTTTCTATGAAGCCTTATGGCTTCTTCATATAAATTTCTTCCTCTAATTCTCCATGAAGGAAAGCCGTTTTTACATCTAATTGTTTGCATATTAATTCTAAAGCAGCAACAAGACCAAGAATGACTCTAATGGATGACATTTTGACAACAAGTGAGAAAATTTCAGTGAAGTCAATACCTTCCTTTTGGGCGAATCCTTTCACCACCAACCTTTCTTTATACCTCTCCTTATTTTTGTCACCTTCATACTTAATTCTATATACTTATTTGTTTTGCAAACTATATCTACCTTTTGGGAGATTTAATAAATCCAAAGTTTTATTTTCCAGCAAAGAGTTCATTTCTTCTTCCATAGCTTTTTTCCATTATTACTGTGCTCAACTTTACAAGCCTTTTGAAAACAACTTGGCTCACCTTCATCAGTCAATAGGATATAGTTTGAAGGAGGATACCTTTGTGAAGGCTTATGAGGCCTAGAAGATCTGCGAACCAACTGTGGTGGTGCATTATCAGGTTGAATCTCTTGTAAAGGTTCCTGCAAGATTCCTTCTTCTTGGTGTTCATCACTTTCCTCTTGTTGTCCTTCCTGCTCTTGAATATGATGTCCATTTTCCTGCATTGGTGGGATGTCTTCATGCTACTCTTGAAACCTTTCAATAACTTTCTTGATTTCCACCTCACCTACATTCCTATTAAACATTTCTAACTCATTAAATATAACATCTCTTCTTCTAATAATTTTATGTTTGACTTGATCCCATAGATGAAAATCAAATTCTTCATCTGCATATCCCAAAAAAATGCATTTCATTGATTTATCATCTAGCTTAGTTCTATTTTCTTTGGGAATATGTACAAATGCTTCACATCTAAATATTTTCAAATGAGAACAATTCAACTTCTTACCAATCCAAACTTCTTCAAGGATGCCTCCATCCAAGGCTGTAGATGGAGATCTATTTATGAGGTAGCACGCTGTCCTCACAGCCTCTGCCCAAAAATTCTTGTCCAAACTGGAATTGGACAACATGCTCCTTACCTTTTCCATAATGGTGTGATTCATTCATTTTGCAACACCATTATGTTGAGGTGTACTAAGCACAGTCTTCTCATGCTTTATGCCAAACCTGTTACAATATTCTTTGAATGCATTTGAGCAATATTCTCCACCATTATCTGTTCTTAGGCACTTGAGAAATTTGTTAGTCTCTCTTTCAACAAAAACATGGAATTTTTGAAATATTTCAAACTCTTCACTTTCACTTTTCATGGGATAGGTCCAAACCTTCCTAGATGTATCATCTATAAATGTTACAAAATATGATGCTCCTCCTAATGAATTCATGTTAATTGGTCCAAACACATCTGAGTGTATCAATTATAACACATTTTTCTTTCTTTCATGACCACCTCTAAGAAATGAAACCATTCTTTGTCTACCATATATACAATGCTCACAAAGATCAAGATTGTAGGATCTCAAACTTGGTAGTAAATTTTTACCAACAAGGATTTTTAAACCCTTCTCGCTCATGTGACCCAGTGCTTATACCACAAATGCGAATTTCCTTCTCTTGCGATAGCAACCAAATATTGATTTTCTTATCATTGCCTTCTATTAAATATAGGTCTCTTGTCTTGGGTCCTTTGGCCACGACCAATGCTCCTTTGCTAATTTTCAAAGCTTGTGGAATAGCCTTCATCATCCGGCCGTCCCATAGAGATCAAAACTCAAGTGTATTTATGGTACATGTCGACTGTTTCAGCAAATATATCTTGTCCATTATTCATCTTGATTTGGACATCTCCCACTCCAGCAATATTGCAAAAATGATTATTCCCTAAATGCATACCACCATAATCACTAGGATTGTAATACCTTAAAACTATCTTTGCATGGGGTTACATGGTGAGATGCCCCAAAGTCAAGGATCCAATCAAAGCTACCGCTAGATGTATATAAACATGCAGTTTCTACTGAAACAGTAAATAACACATCACCATCTGTGACTACAACAGTAGTCTCACCTTCATTTGTGCTGGATGACTTGTAATTTGTATTGGCTGGTCTTTGATCCTTTTGTCCTTTCTTCAAGGCTCGACATTCTTTCTTCATCAGCAAAATTACCACAATGGCTTGAGATGATCCTTCCCTCATTTTGATTGGCTTGATCTATACACAATTCCCGCTCCTCCTTTGCCGATTGTGTTCTCCTCTTTCATGCATTTCAAAACGTCATCGGTCCCAAAGTCAACTTTCTGGAAGGCCGTCATCTGCCAACTGGACCTACTCTCGCCTTCTTTCCTAACGCTTCTTGCCTTATTTACAGCTGCCCAAGTTGCCAACGCCAGCGAGCAGAATATGAGAAGTCCAAGCGCTAAGAGACCCAAGATAAGTCCAACTAATTTGGTGTGGCTTGATCCACAAGAGCGGAAGTGTGCTCCGCATAAATATGGATTCCCACTTACATTGACAAAATAAAATCGACTACTGTCTGGAACTAGGCCTGAAAAGTTGTTGTTTGAGAAATCCGCGTATATCTTTTTTCCAAATTCTTTTGGAATGCTCTCGTTCAACTGATTTCTGGATACGTTCAGATGGTTGAGATTTTTCATCCTGCTGATTTCCACTGGGATTGGACCATTGAACTCATTCTGGCTAAGATCGATATATTGGAGTGAAGTACAGTTGCTAATCTCCCGAGGAATCATACCATTAAACCTGTTTTCGCTGAAATCGATGGTAGAAATATTCATCAGTCGCCCAATCTCTGGTGGAACATTACCCATTAATCGATTTCCATGGATAAGAAGCATTCGCAAAGCAGATAATTTACCTATGGAAGAAGGAAGAGAACCACTCAAACGATTATTGGAAATATCAAGACGCAATAGCATGGAGGATACATCATTAATTTGCTCCGAAATGCTCCCACTCAGATCATTTTTTTGCAGTTGGATCAGAGTCAGCATGGGTAAGTATAGTAAGCCTGTAGGGATCGAACCATTCAAATAATTTTTCTGCATGAGCACCATATGCAGAGAATTACATTTTCCCAAAGAATCAGGAATCGCGCCGAAGAATAGATTATTTTCTATGGTCAATGTCTCCAGTCTTCCACCCTTACAAAGACTCTGAGGGATGGAACCAGTCAGTTTGTTGTAAGAAATGTCCATTTCCACTAGGTGTCCACTTACGCCAAGTTGCTGGGGCAACTGGCCTGTGAAATTGTTCCCCCAAAGGTTCAAATCCTCCAAATATGGAAAGTCACCAATGTAAGATGGAATCTCCCCATGTAGTATGTTCAGGGACAGATACAGCTCTTTCAATTCTTTTAGCTCCGACAGTTCCATGGGTATTTCTCCAGAGAGGAAGTTATTGGATAGATCCATGCATTTTAAGCTTGGAAGATTGCCCAGTTCAGGAGGAATACGGCCAGTGAAGCTATTATTATATAAATACATTGCAGCCAGATTTTCCAGACCACCAAGCTGAGAAGGAAGAGCACCAGTAAGACCACAACCAGCCATATCGAGTTCTACAAGTTTGCTCAAATTTCCTATCTCGGGAGGAATATCTCCATGAAATACATTGTAGTAGCCTAAATAAAGTGTTTTCAAGTTCCCCAGATTGCCAAGCTCTCTTGGTATTCTTCCACACAAACTATTTCCATACAGTGAAAGATATTCTAAATTTGCTATCTTCCCATACTCACCAGGAATGCTGCCCGAAAAGAAATTTCCTCCCAACTCAAGATGGTTGAGCTTCGCTAGATAGCTCACATTCAGTGGCAATGCCCCTCACAAATTGTTGTAAAAGAAGTCAAGGACCTCTAGATTCCTCAATTTTGATATGTTTGAGGGGAGGCTTCCAGTGAGGAAGTTATTAGAGATGTTGAGGAAACGGAGGGTTTGCAGATTTGTGACCTCACTAGGAAATGGTCCGGAACTACTCATGTGGGAGAGATGTAGAGTCACTACTTGGCCAACATGGTCACATTGGACGCCAGTCCACGAGCAATGAGTGGAATAATTGGAGACGCTCCAGCTATCTAACGGATGACTAGAATCGACCATTCCTGCTTTCATTGAAATAAGGACTCTGGCATCCCCTTGGAATGATGAATTGGAGATCATAGCAGATGATGGGTATATAAACAAGGAAATCAGGAAAAAGGAGATGTCCATGGCGAGTTTATCAGGAATACGGTCTGCTGCAAGAGGCCAATGATTGACGCAGTGGAACAGAATTGAAGAAAGCTCTGGCAACTACAATTATGGAACTAGTGGGCAGTCCACTTAATATAAAAAATCTCACAGTAAATCCACTTTCAGTCTTTTTGTGAACAGTGGATGGTCGGTGGTATGTGGATATTTAGAAGGGGTAAATTATAAATTTTATTAACAAAAATTATCTCGTTATTAAATTCCTTCTTCTCACTACCACTGAAAGACTGAGTTATCACTTACTAACTAAGTCTGTACTTAAATTACTTCTTTACTAGGGCTAAATGGTTTGGTTTTGGACTTATCTATCTATAGAATATAATAGTTTGGATGGTAGTTTTTTTTGGGTGAGAATTTGTTAAATAAAATTTCAAAAAATTATGTAGTTGGAGAGCTTTAATTAATTTTTGATAATGAAAGTAGATTCATCATCATCAAAAAAAATTTACAACACCCAAAAAAAATGAAAATTAACCACTGTAACACAAATTTTCAAAAATTTTTACCTAAATTTTTTATAATCTTACCAGAATTCTTAAATTATTCTGTGAGTTTTTTAAAGACTACGTCAATGGATTGTATTGGCGTCGATTAAAAAACAAATCAAAGTGGGCCGTGCCACCTGGTTTCTCGGAGAGCGTTTCGCATACGGTTTCATCAGTAACACCAATAACGGGATATAAACGAACCAATTTGTCAGGTATATGATTTGGGTAAATTTTTTTTAATGACCTCTGTGATTACATTTTGACCAGAGTATGGTCCATACGGAGGCCTGCCACTTCAAACACTCCTTCAGAGCCACAAGGAAATTTCTCATATACTGCGCCAATGGAATCTTTACAGATACATATGCGAAAATTTTGGATAATTTTAAAGTGCAGATAGTAAAGCTATGGTTTGAAGTTGCGTGGAATACTGGGCACACGACTTACAACGCAGAAAGAATGAAAGCCGTGAATTTGGAGAGAACATGGTTTGAAGTGGCTTAGCAAATTAAGCGCACGACTTACTACGCTTATGAAGCATTCTATTTTTGGTGGTTTAATGAGACAGTGGAATTGCTAGGATGGTCAAAATTGGGTTGGAATTGGGGCCAAATAATTTAAGAAATTGTAAAATTTATTATCAATATTTATATTACATGGTATTGAAGTTTTTTTTTTTAAATCCACTATTTATGTATTATTACAAAAATTTATTATTAATATTTATATCACATAAAATGACAAAGTTAAGATCGCCTTATTGTTGGAAAAGGAGATAAAAAATTGAGTGGTTGAAAAATTCAACTATTATGTAGGAAAAACTATATATTTCAAAAACTTCAACCCATCAAAATTCACAGCAAAAGCACTGCTTTAGAAAGAAACTTTAGAATATAATATATTGTTTGAAATAGAATGTGAGTCAATTAAAACGATATTGTAGTCTATCTAGACTGATTTTCCACTCTGAAAATCATGAGAATTCTGGTAAGATTTTAAGAAAATTCGGCAAAGATTTTTGTAAATCCATGTTATAACTATCAAAATTTAATATTTTGGGTGTCCTAGAAGTTTTTGATGGTACTAAATCCATTTCCACCATCAAAATCGCATTGGATAATATTATTATATGTTAAATTTCATTTGATAACTATTTTTTTGGCAGTTGTCTTTAGTGCGACTTTTTGGAGTTTTCGTGCAACAATCCGGTGAAAAAATTTGAGGTAAAATCTTGATTTTTGTTATTAAACTGGTTTTTTGATTGTATATATGGATTTAGCACCCTAAAAAACCCTAGGGCACTTCGATTGTGCAAAGTTAAACATCAAACTTCTGTTTCCAATGAATTCCCGCCCGTTTTGAGAGAAATTAGAGCAGAAAAATCCACTGGAAAAGCCTTCAAAAAATCGCACTAAAGACTACTTGATTTTTTTGGGCCGATGTATTTTGTTTATATTAAATTAGATTTTTAACATTTTAAGAATTATATATTTATTAATATTGATAAAGTGTAATGGTATTAATTTTTTAAAATTATATGTTTATTTATTGAGAATAGAATTTTAATTTAATTACTAATAAAATCATTTTTTTTTAAACAATTCTCTTACCTACCACTGGTATCATTTTGATTTTCATGTTAGATGATTGAAATAGTGTCTATCTTTGAATTGAATAATGTTATTAATCAGTTACAAAAATAATCAAATAAAAAAACCTTTTTAGAAATTATTCACTTACTGCAACTTTTTTAACACTTCTCATATTAAAAAACAAGATCTATGAAAACAAAATCCTTTAAATCTCTACCTTCGGCAACCTGTTGAAATGTTACTTTCAACAGTTGTGCAGTATTGGGCCGCCTTCTATATTTGATTGAAGAAATATTGCCACCAGCCGCTTGCCAAATGCGGTGAACAGTCAATATTTAAAATCCTTATAGTCCTGTGTTTACAGAGCTGTTGTTTTGTTTTCGGCGCCTGTCCTTTGAATTTGAAAAACAGAGCTTTCGTTTTACTATTCCACAGCCAGTCCTTTGCATTTGGAACAGAGTTTTCCATTTTAATTGAACAGTCTCTGTATTCTAAAACAAAGCATTTCATTAAATGGAAACAAAGCCTCTCATATTAAAAACAGAGTATTGGGTTTTGTTTTATGCGCAAGAGAAGTCTTTTTTTATTAAACGGTGGTCCCCACTAGTCTTTTTAATTGCAATCGGAAAAATTGTTTTGAAGCACAAAGTGTCTTGTTGATGTGGCGATTTCCTATGCAATCATCGCATCGGAAGTATTTTGTTATGGCTCCGCGCACCAGAACGAAATGGCGGACCTGATGAGAGTTATGCAATTGAGTTTATAAACTCATTGCGCATCCTTTCTCAAATTGGAATCGGAAGATTTACGATGGTTCGTTTGTTTCCTCAAGTTCCGGACCTGATGTTATTATAAGGTGGAATTGATAAACACTTTCACGTTACAATCTCCGCTTGCGTCAGCAAGCCCTTGGCGGACCCGATATGATTTATAAGGCCGAATGAACAATCCATCGTGCGTTCAGAAAACTTCGTACCCAAAACCCAAACCTGGACGCGATGAGCTTTTATAAGCTCGTTTCAATAATCGATCGCGCGTCCATTTGCTTATGTCAGCAGGGAGAAATTGGAACGCGATGTGTTTTATAAAGTTTGGTTGAATCACGTTTTTGAAGTCTGGTGGAGAAGTTATATTATTGGTTTGATAAAGTTTTGTTTAATGTTTTAATATTATGTTTTGTGAACGTGCAACATAAAGGTTTTAAAATCTTTGGATAGATATGTCGTGTTATGTTTTAAACATATTAAAAGATATATGAGCATTGTATTTTTTGATAGGCCCGAAAGTCTTAAATAGTTTTAAGTTTTAGTTTTTAAAGTTTTCATATAGTTTTGTTATGTTTTATTAAAAACATGTGCTACGACATATAAAGAAAAAAAGCCTGATGAGGCATTGTAATGATTTTGTTTGTAAAGCACAGCAAAGTGCGAAAAGAAAAAATACACAACAGTGTGTTATTTTAGAACAGAGAGATAGAGTATATTTTTTTTGTGTGAGACAGAGAAGTTTTTGTGTGCACTGTGTCATAACAGTAGTCACTATTTTTGTAATCCCTCTGTGAGAGGAAAAAGAAGTTTTTGTATCAGTTTGTTTTGTTAATGAATAGAAGTGTTTTTCAAGTGTGAAACTCTGTCCTCCTGTGAGCAAATTTTTTTTACATTCTCTGTGTTAAAGAGGAGAGTATTATTCTCTCTAGATTGTTCTGGAATTCTCAGAAATTCCAACATGGTATCAGAGCTAGTCCGGGCTCTTTAAAGGTGTTAAAGAAGTTGAAGGAAGGATTTCTTGTTGCAGCAGCTTCTCCAGCAGAGTGAAGACTCAGTTAGAAGGATCCAAGGTATTTCTCAAGACATTTTTATTTGTGTTACTGTTTGCAGAACAGCCAGTTTATTTTAAATACACAGTCAAGTCTTTTGAAGCATAGTTAAGAGTGCAAGAATGGCTGGAGCCAGCACTAGCATGGGTATTGGTAATACTCAACTCCCACAATTTAATGGGAAAAACTATGACTACTGGGAAATAACTATGAGAGCCCTATTTGCTTCCCAAGACTTATGGGAACTTGTTGAGGATGGCTTTGAAAAGCCAGCAGATGAAAATGAGTTTGATGGTTTAACTCAGGCAGAGAAGGAATTGTTGAAGAGCAATAAGAAGAAGGATTCTAGAGCCCTCTATTTTTTGTATCAATTAGTGCATGAGAGTGTGTTTCCAAGGATATCAGCAGCCAAGAGATCCAAAGAAGCATGGAAAACTCTCAAGACAGCCTATCAAGGCATGGAGAAAGTGAAGACAACAAAACTACAACTGTTGAGGAGAGACTTTGAAACTCTCTGCGTGAAGGAGTTAGATAACATTGACTCATTCTTCACACATGTGATTGGAATGGTCGCACAGATAAGGTCTCATGGAGAGATTCTTGAAGAAAGGAGGATTGTGGAGAAACTATTGAGGAGCCTACCCTCAAGGTTTGATGTGATTGTCACCACCATAGAAGAGACCAAGGATCTCACAAATTTTTTAGTTGATGAGCTATATGCATCACTAATGACACATGAGCAGAGATTGGGTAGAAATGAAAACTCATCTCTAGAGCATGCCTTTAAGACCTAGATGTCCTTTGGAAGAGGAAGAGGGAAAGGCAGAGGAAACAAGAGAGGAAGAGGCAGAAGCCAAAACGGAGGTGGAAGAAACAATCCAGCAAATGCTCAAGGAAGGGGGAGCAATCCAAATCAGAACCAAGGCCAAGGCAGCAGCCAGCAAAGTGTTCAAAAACATGCTCAAGGAAAAAGGTATGATAAATCCAATGTCCAATGTCACTATTGTAAAAAATATGGACATTATGCAAATGAATGTAGAAAGAAGCAGCATGATATGGGTAATAGAACAAATGAAAATTTTACTAGAGAAAATATCAGCCAAGATAAATTGTTTTTAGCTTGTAATATGGCTGAGGAAAAGAGTGAAGATTTATGGTTTCTAGACTCCAGTTGTAGTAACCATATGACAGGAAACATAGCCATGTTTTCTATGTTAGATGAGAATGTGAAGTCACAAGTCACATTAGGGACTGATAGTAAAGTTTCTGTTATGGGAAAAGGAGAAGTAAATGTCTTAACAAGGAAAGGAGAAAAGAAATCCATAGCAGATGTTTATTATGTTCCTGGAATGAAATGTAACCTCTTAAGTATTGGACAACTTGTTCAAAAGGGGTACAATGTTTTCTTTGAGGATGATGTTTGCACCATCATGGATAAACCACCCAGCAAACAATGTATTGCTGAAGTGAAGATGACAAGGAACAGGATGTTCCCTCTCAGAATGAGAGCATATTTGAAAAATGAAGAAGAGATAGCAGCAGTGACACAAGAGGCTTTCCAAAGCGAACCAAAAGATGACAATTGGTTGTGGCACTTGATATTTGGATATCTCAACTTTAGAGGTCTTAACTTGTTGAATAGAAAAGGAAGGGTAAGAGGTTTGCCATTGATTGAGAAACTGGATAGCCTTTGTGAAGGTTGTATCTTAGGGAAACAACACAGAGAAAGTTTTCTTTCCGGGAAAATCATAAGGGCAAAAGCACCCTTAGAGATTGTCCACTCAGATTTATGTGGACCGATGCAAACTCCATCACTTGCTAGCAGCCACTATATGCTAACATTTATTGATGATTCTACTAGAAAAACTTGGGTTTAATTTTTGAAAAATAAAAGTGAAGTGTTTGAAAGATTCTGCAATTTCAAAGCACTTATTGAGAACCAAAGTGGGCTGCATATCAAAGTCCTAAGGACCAATAGAGGAGGTGAGTATATCTCTAAAGATTTTCTACGGTTTTGTAGAGAAAATGGGATTCATAAGCAGTTTACAACTAGATATACTCCGCAGAAAAATGGGGTTGCCGAAAGGAAGAATAGAACAATAATGGACATGGTAAGGAGTATGTTAAAGGCAAAGCATTTGCCTAATTATTGGGCTGAAGCTGTACATTGTGCAGCGTACATCTTGAATAGATGCCCTACAAAATCAGTTATGAACAAAGTGTCGGAAGAGGCATGGAGTGGCACAAAGCAAGGTGTCACACACATGAAAGTTTTTGGATGTGTGGCTTATGCACACATTCCAGATCAGCTAAGGAAGAAGTTGGACAACAAGGGGGAGAAATGTATTTTTATTGGATACAGTGAGGAATCCAAAGCTTATAGGTTGTATAACCCATCCACCAAGAAGTTTATTGTGAGCAGAGATGTTCAGTTCATTGAGGAGGAAGCTTGGGATGGAAGCATATAGAAAACAGTGAATGTTAAACACGGTTTATCTCATGATGAAAATGATGAAGATTTGGCTGAAATACATCCCCCAACAGTAGCACCAACACAAGGGAAACAAGAGACACCCTTGAGGAGAAATTAAAGTGTTTCTCCAAGCACACCACAAAGAGGAAATTCAAGTGCTTTTTCAAGCATTTGTACACCTAATGAAAGTGGTAAGAAGTTTAGAAATTTAAATGACATTTATGAACAAGAGGGAGCAAATGAAGGTATGAATTCTTTATTTTCTTTGTATTTTCATGTTGATGATCCTATCTACTTTGAAGAAGATATTAAAGATAGGAAATGGATAGAAGCTATGGATGAGGAGATTAATGCCATAGAAAGAAACAAGACATGGGATTTAGTTGAAATCCCAGAAGGTAAAGAAGTTATTGGAGTTAAATGGGTCTACAAGACCAAGAGTAACGCTGAAGGTAAAATAGAAAGACACAAGGCCAGACTTGTTGTCAAAAGGTATAAGCAACAGCATGGGAGAGACTATGAGGAAACTTTCGCACTGGTTGCTAGAATGGAAACCGTGAGAGCAGTGTTGTCCATAGAAACACAAAACAAGTGGAAAGTTTACCAAATGGACGTGAAGTCAACATTCCTAAATTGAGTGTTAATGGAAGAGGTTTACATTGAACAACCCCTAGGCTATGAAAGGAAAGGCCAAGAGCAAAAAGTGTGCAAATTGAAGAAAGCTCTTTATGGGCTGAAGCAAGCGCCAAGAGCGTGGTACAGTAGGATATATTCCTATCTACTGGAAAATGGATTTGAAAAGTGTGAGAGAGAACCCACCCTCTCCATCAAAGAAAAGGATGGTAAAATGCTAATTGTTGTGTTATATGTTGATGATGTTATTTTCACAGGTAATGATGATTACCTTATTTAAAATATTAAAATAGTCATGAAAGAAGAATTTGAAATGACTGACATGGGTTTGCTGAGATACTTCTTAGGAATAGAAGTATAACAAAGTGAAAATGGGATTTTTATCTCACAAGCAAAGTATGTTAATGAAGTGTTGGAAAGATTTAACATGCAAGAAAGCAAAGAAACAATCACTCCCACAGTGATGGGATTAAAACTCAGTAGAGAGGACAGCAGCAAGGATTTTGATCCTAGTTTGTATAAGAGCATAGTTGGCAGCCTCATGTATTTGACTGCAACTAGGCCTGATATAATGCATGTTGTTAGTTTGATTTCCAGATACATGGAGAGGCCAAAAGAAGCACATTGGGAGACAACAAAAAGGATTCTGAGGTATGTTAAAGGTACTAAAAGGTTTTGTATTTTATATACTGCTTCAGAATGTTCATATTTAATTGGATACACTGACAGTGATTGGGATGGAAGTGTAGATGACTGGAAAAGCACATCCAGTTATGTTTTTCACATGGGTTCAGGAGCCATTTCATGGGCTTCTAAAAAATAGCCTACCGTAGCATTGTCTACAACAGAGGTAGAATATGTGGCACCTACAGCAGCAGCGTGTCAAGCAATTTGGATGAGAAGGACGTTGAGAAGTTTGTGCTAAGAGCAGGTAAAAGGAACAGTATTTTTTTGTGACAATAGCTCAGCTATTGCATTATCTAAAAATTCTATGTTTCACAAGAGGACGAAACACATTGACACAAAGTTTCACTACATCAGGGAGCCAGTGAACAATGGAGAAATTGTTTTAGAACACTGCAGAACTCAGGAGCAGTTTGAAGACATTCTGACCAAGCCATTGGGGCATAAGAGTTTTGAGTTTTTGAGGAAAATTCTGGGTATGACTGATAACCCAGCAGTTGAAATTAAGGGGGAGTGTTGAAATGTTACTTTCAACAGCTGTGTAGTATTGGGCCACCTTCTATATTTGATTGAAGAAATACTACCACCAGCCGCTTGCCAAATGCAGTGAACAGTCAATATTTGAAACCCTTACAGTCTTGTGTTTACAGAGCTTTTGTTTTGTTTTCGACGCCTGTCCTTTGAATTTGAGAAACAGAGCTTTCGTTTTACTATTCCGCAGCCGGTCCTTTGCATTTGGAACAGATTTTTCCATTTTAATTAAACAGTCTCTGTATTCTGAAACAGAGCATTTCGTTAAATGGAAACAGACCCTCTTATATTAAAAACAGAGTATTGGGTTTTGTTTTATGCGCGGGAGGAGTTTTTATTTATTAAACAGTGGTCCCCACTAGTCTTTTTAATCGCAATTGGCAAAATTGTTTTGAAGCACAAAGTGTCTTGTTAATGTGGCGAGTTCTGATGTGATCATCGCATCGGAAGTCTTTTGTTATGGCTCCATGCACCAGAACCAAATGGCGGACTCGATGAGAATTATGCAATTGAGTTTATAAACTCATCGCACGTCCATTCTCAAATCGGAATCGAAAGATTTATGATGGTTCATTTGTTTCCTCAAGTTCCGGACCCGATGTTATTATAAGGTGGAATTGATAAATGCTTTCGTGTTACAATCTCCGCTTGCATCAGCAAGCCCTTGACGGACCCGATATGATTTATAGGGTTGAATGAATAATCCATCGCGCGTTCAGAAAACTCTGTACCCAAAACCCAAACCCGGACGTGATGAGCTTTTATAAGCTCGTTTCAATAATCGATCACACGTCCATTTGCTTATGTCAGCAAGGAGAAATTGGAACGCAATGTGTTTTATAAAGTTTGGTTGAATCGCGTTTTGAAGTCCGGCGAAGAAGTTATTTATCGGTTTGATAAAGTTTTGTTTAATGTTTTAATATTATGTTTTGTGAATGCACAACATAAAGGTTTTAAAACCTTTGGATAGATATGTCGTGTTATGTTTTAAACATATTAAAACATATATGCGCATTGTAGTTTTTGATAGGCCTGAAAGTCTTAAATAGTTTTAAGTTTTAGTTTTTAAAGTTTTCATATAGTTTTGTTATGTTTTATTAAAAACATGTGCTATGGCATGTAAAGCAGAAAAGCTCGATGAGGCATTGTAATGATTTTGTTTGTAAAGCACAGCAGAGTGCGAAAAGAAAAAATACACAACAGTGTGCTATTTTAGAACAGAGACACAAAGTATATTTTTTTGTGTAAGACAGAGAAGTTTTTGTGTGCACTGTGTCATAGCAGCAGTCACTATTTTTGTAATCCCTCTGAGAGGAAAAAGAAGTTTTTGTATCAGTTTGTTTTGTTAATGAATAGAAATGTTTTTCAAGTGTGAAACTATGTCTTCCTGTAAGCAATTTTTTTTTATATTCTCTCTGTTAAAGATGAAAGTATTATTCTCTCTAGATTGTTTTGGAATTCTCAGAAATTCCAACACAACCACACCATTTATCCTCCCATTGGTGACCTGTGCGTTTTCAAGGAAAATATGAACAGATAAATGGTGCAAATGCTCTTTGAAAGTTGGCAGCTATTCCAACTTCTGCTATAGCACTATTTATCCGCCCACGAAGCCTGGATGCTTTCAGTGCCTTTGATTTCAGTGGTTTAGATAATGGTTTTCTTGGTTCCCATTACTTTAACTTTCAAAGATTTTTCTTAATAGATTTAATTACTACACTATTATCATAAACATTGAAAGTGTGTGTTAAATGTGGCATGCCGTCATTGCTTATAAATAAAATAAATATACAAATAAAATAAATAAACATGCAACTCCATGCAGTTTTTGGACGATGTAGTGATTGGGACTTCATATTCTATTTTTGTACTTTTATTCATGTATAATTAAGAGAAACAAACAATTTTTTCTAATTAGAGAGTTAGAGTAGCGTTGCAATTTTTGGTGCAATATTTCTATTTGGGATTTTCTGATTCTATTTATGTATTTTTTTTTCTTTTGTAGTAGGAAGAAACAAGCAAGATGGAAAATTAGAACAGGTTTATAATTCTTGTTTCAATATTTTTGTGACAATCAAAAATTTAATTTTTTCTCTATTTCTAAATCCTATTTTCTCTAATCCTCATTCTGCTCCTTTTTTATTTTAATTGGAAATTCGAAAATATTTTCAAATCTAAAAAGACTGTTAGTATTCCAAAATATTACTGAAATGTAAAATCAAATTAAATTCGTCACCTTATTCTTTCTTATCAGTAAGAAGCTTTATTTTTTAACATAATACCATAGTTGTATTTCGTAGAGTGTTACCTTAACAATAAATATCTTTAAACAGAGCCTTTTAACAAAATAGAAAATGTTTTCAGCACAGTTGTAAAATCCGAAAAGTTGTATGACAATTTCACGGCTAGAAGTCTAGAGTACGAAAATTTGGACATTGTGCATGGAACAACGGTGGAGCCATTACATAGACGGATGAGTTTACCAAATGGATGTCTGTGCAGTTTTCAAGGAAGATTTGAACAGATAGATGGTGCCTCGGATAGGAAATTCTCTTTGAAGACAGAACCTTTCAAAGCTCCTTCTCGGCCGCAATCCTAACTTCGGCTCTGACACCACTTATCCGATCATTGGCCTCTCCTGTGGGGTTTCGTTCATGGACGTTGATTGGTCAAAGGAATTTATCAAAGGAAGCTCATACGTTGGGTCCCACAGACAAATAAAGAATGGTTCCTCTTAGCACAATGTAACTGAGGGTTCTGCCTTTCTTTCTATATGGTAGACGCTGAAAGTTCAATTCTTAGCACAAAAAAATGTTATATAGTAAGAAAGGTTGCTCATGATAGACCTGATAGACATGTTCAGTTGGAAGACCAATATGAGCTAATAAGAGCAAATTATTGCTGATCAGAAGTGCATTGTAATTTCCATCTTACACTACCTACTATCAGACTTGTTTCTTCCTTGGTAGTTTTTATGCATATTTTCACTATAAGAAACTGAAAATCCTCATGTGTGATCTTCTATGGGTAATATTCTTGTAACTTCATGTTCCAGGAGAATTTGGCCACAAACTGAATGGTGACAAAACAAAATTGGGCAATTGCAACGGAATTTGGGCTATCAGGAACGCATAGGGTAGGCATAAGGGCATATAAGAACCGATAGCAGTAAGATGCTAAAGACGCACAGTAAGGTACTGCACTTGGTCAAAGTCCTACTTAGCTGGGGTGCTTAGTATCACATAACAACGTTAAGGCAGAAAGACAGCCATTGAGTTTTAATAAATATACGGGAAGCACCAGACCAAGAGCCAGCATTTATTTCCTGTTAAGTATCGTTAGGTAGTTAAACCTAATATACCAAATTGAGAGTGTAACTGAGGGTTCTTCCTTTCTTTCTATATGGTTAGACGCCGAACGTTCAATTCTTAGCACGAAAATTTGTTATAGAGTAACAAATGTGTAGATAAAATGATTGGAGTACTATTGAGTACTGCCTTTACTCTTCTTGTCGAGCCAAGAAAGTAACCAGGACCGTGGCAATGTTTTACTGCCCATTTTTAAAACATTTATGTAGCCACATTTATGGTCCTTTGACATATATTATGCATTTCTTCTCATATTTTGTTCTCATTCATTGAACTCAAATTTCGTATGTATTTGGATTTTACGGCCATTTAAACGCTCTGTGCCCCTAATTATTTAGAAAGGTATTTTTTTTAATGTTAACAATCATTCGAATTTAATAGGTTAAAAAACTATCTCACCATAATCATAATGTTGAAAAAATCTAAAATATTATTTTAATAAAAGTGAGAGTATTTAATAAAGACCTTGTAGGAAATTGAGAATGGTTCTCTCTACAAGTGTAATAAGAGCTTTTTGTATTTTTGGTGGTCCTTGCCACACATGAAAAACAAAAACAGATTTTGTTACCATTAAAACCAACTTACTATTGCTCAATTTCAATTAACATTTCTATTTTTACTCTTTTTTACACACAAAGAAAAAGTTACAACCCAAAATAAATGTGATATAAGAAAAAAATAAAAACAAAAAATATCTCATGTTCAATGAATTGCTTATTAGATACTACATAGCTCAAAATTGAAGATTAAACTTCTTTGCTCCAATACATGCCAAACTATTTTAGGCTTTTAAATAGAGTCCAAAATATTACAAAATTTAGTATGTTCATTGAATACACAAAACTTTCAAAGTCTACATGAAGTGTCCATAATTGTTCATGGAAATATATACGCAGGACTTGTAAAGACATATACCTTGTCATAAATGGCAATGTCTAGATCTAATATAAATTTGGAAACTTGTAAGAACACTTGTTCCTCTTAAATATAAATCTAGAGCCTAGTCTTAGTAGTGCAATTGGATGATAAAAGGTTTTTTTAGAGGAGACAATCTAATTTACAAAAGAAAAATAAAATGGATGGTAGGAAATAGTTACGTCTTTTTATGTTCTTTTAATTAAAATGATTGATTAAAAATGACTCATAAGAAAAAGAGTTATATGAAATGAATGATGGTATTTCGGATGTGTATTATTGATAGGCTATGGTATTATAACAAAACTATTTACGAAGTAAGAATCTTCATAGTAAACCAAGGGTCAATCT